>OX596205.1:13033389-13153237 GCA_951394215.1 Glyphodes perspectalis | reverse complement strand
CTGACCCCACCTGACCCAGAACATATATTTTTTTTTTTTAAATGCATGCATTAAAACAATACTCATATACTTTAGAATTAGACGATCATGTCTTTATAACTCAAAGCTAAAATTAATATTCGAAATGTTTACCTAACTGTGGAGAAGTTAGGCGCAAACGACTACTAGCTACTATTCTCTCTCAATGCCAAGTTATCACTTTCAGACGTTAAGCAAAACATTTATAAACATTTCACATTACACCTAGAACACAACCCCGAACTGATCCGTTTATGTAAATATCGCACAGCATATTTTCAACATTCTAATGTATTCGCTGGAAAACCACAATGACATAACGTCATAAATAGACAACGACTAAAATAATCGATGTACAAAGTCAAGGTTAATCAATGAAATGCACTTGACTAAGTTCACATACCATCACAGTCCTACCACGCTAACTCAAGCGACCACATCAAAATATTGTCGCGTTATGAAACATGTTTTTACTACTTTCTAGACTCACATTTAAATTTCATGATATGACAGTAGGTAGTACAAGCTTACGAACTTCCGCCAGTTTTCCGAGCTTGTAAAATAGGATGTTTCATCATTTACTTTAAATTGTTTGAAAGAACTTGGACTATATTTTATTCAATGGCAGAAAAACAAGTTTGTGAACTGGGAGTTTGACGTTAAGAATTAATGTCAGTTCACTTTCCAGGCAACTTTAGCCATAGAAAACCGTCTGTGCGCATGCATTTTAAAGACTATATTATTTAGTTTAGTATCATCGATATAATTCCTAATGAATTGTTTTACGTTTCAATAGTCAAAAATATTGTAAAATTTATGTAAAAATATGAAAACTAAAATTAATCCAGGAACATTTACACGGATCCAGTCTACCTAGATTGTCATAACTTATGACAATTATTTCGTATTTAGAAGTAACTTCCCGCCCGTAGAAAATTCGGTCTGTCACAGAGTCTACCGTTCATCTTATGGGGGCTTATCGTTATTATCGGAATAAAAGGAAACAATGCTACAGATAGACAGTTAGTTTTGTATAATGCAATAAAAGAAATACAGAAAACTGTCTGGAAACAATACACATAGTCTTAACTGATTCGGGGACGGTACGACCTCTTGTCCTTCTTTTCTTTTCTTATTTATCTCTCTTTCTTTGGAATGTCTTTTGCTCTTCCTCCGTTTCCGTTCCTTATATTCCTCATCCACTGGGGTAGGTTTTGCGCGTATGTAGAATAGATACTAGATTGACAGCCGCACGTTACCTCGAGCACATCGGTGATTCGGAGCCGGCGGCCGTTCTCGAGCGCGGCTCCGTCAGGCGCGACCTCGACGAGCGCGGGCTCGGTGCCAGGCCGGCCGCCACCGCCGACGCCGCCGGCCTTCTTCTTGCGCCGCCGCGGCTGCGCGTCCGCCGGCCGCCGCCGCACGTGGAACATGATGGAGCCTAAGACACGGTCGAAAAGAATCAGTATTATACATTAATCTATCCGAATTGGTCTGGGACTTAAAATGAATATTCCAACTGTTGGCATTTCCTATCATGTTGCAAAAGGCAACTTACGACCGTTGGACAGATGATGTATCTGTTCAATTGGGTAGACAATGAGCTAGGCACTTGTTACTGCTTTGTGTTAACTTGCTACTCCTTGCATGCTGCCTACCCCTGACACGGATGCAGGCGTAGTAGCATGTTTGTATGTTAATCTAGGAATAGTACTAAAAAGTAAAACTTCACAAAAAGCTACAGCTTAAGCCTCTGAGAAAGTAGTATTATGTATCATCTTCTGACAAATCATGGAAAACATTATTAAATAAATTCTCCAGACTTACTCAACCCCTAGTTCCAAACTAAGCATGTATGCTTGTGCTATGGATACTAGGTGAACGAATAGACATACTTTTTGTTTATAAACATCCATGACTCGAGTACAAATGTCCATGTTCCATCACACGAAACATTTGCCCCTAGCGGGATTCGAACCCGCGACTCGTTTCCTGGCCAGGGTCTCTGACTACTCGACCAACGGGTCTGTCGACATTTGACATTGTAGACACCATTGAAAATTAAAAATATTTAGCTATACGAGTGAAAGACGAATGACAGTTAACAACACGTGCATCACAAAAATTTCACACAAAATTGTGGAAATATTTTACTTATATAGATATGTCTGTCTACATTCGATAGAAAACGACGAGATAGTGAAAACGAGAGATGGCATGGCGTGATAAGTTTCTATTAAACGGACCCACTTCAGGGACCATTTGGACGTAACGATATACTGCAGAAATATATCACATCTTCTTACCCACTGACCACATAAAAGAGAATACAGATAAGTATTATTCGTTATAATACAGATGAGTCCCATGTTGGTCTGGGACTTAAAAAGAATGTGCCAACTGTGTTTCTTGCCTAGCATGTCGTAAATGGTAAGTATATCGGATTTTTGGTATACGATTGTGTAGGCGACAAGCTAGCCACATGTCACTACTTTATCACAATTTTACATCTAACCCCCATGGTTGAATGTGGTTAAAGGGGCCTGCTGTCCCTTTGACTCTGCCTACCCCTTTAGGGATTATGGGTGTGATGCTATGTATGTATGTATTATTCGTACAGTCTATACGACCTTAGAGGTTTGAGAATTTAGTAAGGTATGTATATAAATCGGAATAACTCGTAATTAAAGTTAAATAGTAACAATGAATAAAATATAGTATGAGACAAAACCTTACTATCACTCAGCCGCACGACACGAAATTGGTTTCAGAATAATAGCTCACTGTAACATAAGGGGATGTGAGGGATCGTTAAGGTGATCGTTACCCATAAAAATCCTTTGGTCGATCGAGCTGGGGAATTGGTACTTTTTCATTATTATCTTCATCATGGCCGGGTGCTATGTAAATGTCTCTTTTTATACGTAATAAAATCAGTTTTCATACACATACACATGGTATAAACGGTCATAAATTTGCAACGTTTCGAGATATATATCACTCTTCTTGTATTATGAATGAAAACTTTGATTCACTTTCCTATTCAATATTATTATTGGACTAAGCTACAGCGTCGAATTAAGCTAATCATATTATAAAGAAAGTCAAACACAAGTGTAACAATGCAAACATGTAACACAATAAAATAAATGATATAAGCCTAAGCAACATACACAGCGCGCTCCAAATCGAGTCAGACGGTAAAACGTCTTAATATGATTTGGGAACATTTTAGGAGCGCTACATTTAGTGATGTGTGGGGTTAAGTGCAGTGGAGGTCTGCGGGGGTGAGGCGGGGGGGAGACTTACCTAAGGTTGCCCGTAACCGGGATTGGCACGGCACGGCTTGCCTGGCCTAGATCAATGTGATCCCGAAAATACAATTGTTCGCAATAACTCAAACAATAACGATGTACCAACTGAAACTCTAAGTATACCTAATTCATTACCACTAACAATAGCAATTGTAATTTTATCTTTTAAAAAGGTTTTTAGAGAATTATTTTAAAAACTTCGATTAAAAGTACCTGTGAAATTGATGGTATTCCCAATTTCGGCAATTTTCGATAAATTTGCAAATAGAATAATAAGATTCAATTTGTAATAACGAGACTGAATTCCCTTGGGTCAAGAGTTACTAACTGTATAATGGAAGGCGGTAATTCCACGAACATGATCATAGAAGCACAAAAAATAAAAGGCTATGCAGAAACGTTACGGAAGAAAGCTGAAATTAGATTACATTTTCCAGTAAATAAAGTTTTTGTAGGCATATATTGCATAGAATAACACGTTATTGTATAAAAGAAATGCTCGAGGAAACGGTTTTGGTATGTGTCTCGGCAGCCCTGAGGGGCGCGGGCGGCGGCGAACGCGCCTCTAGTGTCAACATCATTAGCGTGTACATTGTCGCCCGCCCTGCTGCCGCTACGAGAGCCGCTACGAGCTGCGTCTCCGTAGCTCACTGCACAAAGCTCTCCGTGTTCACACTAATTTCCGCATAGAATTTCCGCAAACTTAATCCTGTAAGTCGGGCTCAGTGATTATCCAACGAGCGGATGCCGGCTTTGATCTAAATAAATCAATCTTATTGACGCTAATATGCGAAACGCATTCATGTATTCATGAAAGTTAATTCAAACAAACGATCGATCACAAAGAAAACAGTGAGTGCGTTGTGTTGATAAACGATTCTTAAGATACATTAGTCATTACTCAACCTATACAAATATAGTTATTATTCTGTTTGATATAATCTTGTCACTTATTGATATAAAACATTTATAGTGTAAGGACATATTAGGAGCTATCTATATAGCTCAGTGGCTCAAGGACGCGCGTCTCGTGTGCGAGGAGGGTCGCTTTAAACCCGGACACGTACATAAATCTGGGGATTTCAAATCTAAGTACGTATTAACACCAACAGCTAGGGTAGATAAAAACTCCCCAGAGGAAAACTGCACATTCGAATATCCACGAGTGGGTAACCATGATCCAATTAGTCTAGTTTCTGGGTTACGGCGGTTAATGGCAGTCTTTTAACGTAATAAATAAAAATTCTCGCTAAATCTAGCAACACGGTCCAGATTTATCTCATTAAAGAGGGGACACAACATTAGAAAGAACGAGTGAAAGAAAGTATTACGTATTATACTGTAAATAAGCAGATTGCAGAAGATTTCGTACATATTTATAGACAAATAATGTATTTAAAGAGGCGGAGGCAGATAATTGTTCGATAGCACACAAAAGCAAGTCTGAAGCAATGCGTCACGGTTCAATGGAAATTCAATGGGTGCCTTGCTTTAAACATTAAACACACAACCCACAACCAAGTAAACGTAGATCATCCAATATTAGCCGCGCGTCAAGACGCCAATTCTCAATGAATACTTTAGTGTACTATGTACCCAGTCAGTATACAATGGCGTTGGCATCTTCTGTGAAACGTTGAGGGTAATAAACGAAAAGCAGGTACCTAGTCTTTATAGCATTGTTATAAAGCTCATAAAATTTATATCTATTTTATGAGTATTGATTCGCATTATCGTTGAATGTGAACTCAGAGATAATCTGAACATAACGACATCTCGTCCCAGAGTTAGTGGGGAGTCGTTCTACAGGGGCACAAAAAGGTGTAAACGGACATTGTCACAGTGAAAAGCACAATCACCAATGAACAAGAAACGTGATTGAATTACCGAGGACTATTTCCTTTCTCTCATTTCGTAGGCGCGAACTAAAGGATCTGTTGAACAGCATGTCCGGCGGTCGGTGGTGGTACTGGCGCCATCGCCTGCAGTCGCGTGCTCGGTACGTACGACGCCCTAATTGACACTGACACACCACACTAACGGCGCTGCTTCGCGTCGTACATTATCGGGGCCTCCAGCCCACCACTCATGCACGATCCAGCACCGCTTAAGGCGCAGTCACCACGTTTACACTCCAGAGCGCATTACACTGTGTGCCAATACGCCAATGATACAATTGAAAGCAACGTTTCAAAAAAAATTCCAAGAAATATTCTGATGCCTATCGCAATATTTGTAGGCACGTAATTTAATTTTATTTCATTGTCATAGTTTCGATCGCTTCTCATTGAATACAAACAAATTGAAAAATATACAATGAAAACAAGGAATGTTTCCAACAATTGATAGCAAACATTTCATAAGTACAATTGATTCATGTCTGTAGAAAATCACCTCTTTTATTTCGGAACACGCCAGACGACGTCTCAAATAGATTCTATAAGGGGCTAATGAAATTTTGGTATCATTACCGCCGGGAAAGTGTTCCACATTGTACCAATGTTGGCTGACATTTACAACAACGTAGTAACTAAATTGGGTGGCGCAAGGTTCAAGTGGGAGGTTTTCGCTGTTCCCAATTCCAACTTGCTTATCCGGCATGCTAGCTATGTAATGAAATTTATATACACAATTACGAAAATATACTTTCCACAATTGTACTAGGACGTTAATTTATAAAAAGTGGTAGGATATTTTTATAAATAATTTCTGGTATGTAAAATGACTAAATTAACACATTTTTATTATTATTAGAACTAAATATTTCCCTTAAATTGTGCTTGTATTATTGTACTTCGATTATGAAAAAATGATACGACAGTAGTAAAATTGCTTGGGTCACGCAAAGCTAAAGTTTTTCATAGGAAAGGTTCGAAAATGTCAGCAAAAACGGTATCGTTTAATTTAAATTTTAACTTACTAGCCTGCACCTTGGGATTACCACAATAAATTAAATTATTTCAGTTTTAAATCACTACAGTTTCAAAGAATTACATAAAATTACGACTATATTTTAAACGAAACACTATAAACGTAACATAAATAAATATCTATGAATTCTGAATTCCACCAAAACAATTATCCAGAGTGAATCAACATTTTCACTGAAAACACCCCTCGGTGCGTAGGTATTTAACCGGAATGGAGGAATGACTAACCGCACTAGTGAGCACCGCGTCCATATCTCGCTAGGTTCACGTCGCGTCGTCAACACGCGTGTCAGCGACGTCCAGGCACGAGCGTCGCTCGCGACTCGCCACCGGCCGACACTAATTAATAGGTGCGTTGTAAAGAACAATGGCTCGGCTGCGACGGCGGTGGGAGGCGACAGGCCGCGCGCCGCGCCTGCTCGCCGTCGCCGCGTCGCGTGCTTGCGTGACCGCCGGCCCTATAAACCTCTACGCGTTACCTGTTGCGCCCTCACTAAATATCAACACAACATTTTCGACATATCCGTCGACACGATCGAACGCTAATTACTTTATTTATCTTTTACATATCAAACTTTAATGGACGTTATAACATTACGGCTAATGCTCACCGGCCACATGCGGAACTGCGATGTTTTCGACCCATTAACATAATAAATTAGTGACGCTATGCAGATACTGCATACTGCATTGGCAAAGAAGCCACGAAGTAAGTGGGACACGTTTGTCAAATCTATATTTTCGATCGATGACCAACAAAAGACCTGTGTAGTACATCCATCACATACATTCAGACTCTTAAGAAGTCGGTTAAAAATATACACCTACCGCTATAACAACGGTGAAATGGCATTCAGTCAAAAACAGACGTATAGTAGAAAGATTCGTATCGCAAACGGTTGGCTGAAACGCCACTCTACATTACACACAACTTGATCCGGGCCGGTAGCGATCGCGTCAAATTGGAAACCTTATTCGCTGAAAGGTCACGCTCGAGTGTAGGCTCAGGATCAATCCCTTGTGCCGTGGTTCTAGTTTCGTATAAGATATTGGCATGTGTAGTAGGTATGTATTATGTTCCGACAAGGATAAATGGCGTCGACTTTTCATAAACTTACTTGCTAAACAAACGGCATTAATATCAACTCAGTAATATGAACGTAATTGTCATATTTTCATTGCTTTTATAAGCGAGATTATTTATGATGATGTACAATGAACATACATTTACAATAAAAAAAACCTGCCAACGAAGGGTTTTGGTACCATGATCTTTAAAACGGCAAAAAAAAATCATGTCTGTTGTACGGGAGCCCCCTTTACTATTTATTTTATTGTTTTTTTGTATTTGTTGTTGTAGCGGCAACAGAAATACATCATCTGTGAAAACTTCAACTGTCTAACTATCACGGTTCATGAGATAAAGCCTGGTGACAGACGAACGGACGGACGGACAGCGGAGTCTTAAACAACCTTTAGGTGCGGAACCCTAAAAAAGGCTTTTTCATGTAAGTAGATGATTTAAGTAGTATGTTTATAATTATGAAATCTATCATCATAATCATAAACATTTCAAGATTCATAGAGCACAAAGACTTAGACTTATTAAAAGTGTTGGCGAAAAATTAATAGATTTGCAATCGATAGTTTAACGGCCAAATCAATCGATATCGATAGGACAATCGATAGTATTGCTCTTCACCGATAGTTTTCAGTATCGATAGACTATCGATATTGGTCTATCGAGCGACAACACTATTTCTGAGTACCTTAATCCTAAGCTTCCTTGAGAATTAATTTACCAAATCGTTCAACGAGGCTTGTTTACAAATGCCACGAAAAAATACCAGTAATAAATCAATATTACGGTAATAACTCAACCTGTCAAGCGGAGTATTTGCTAAGCACGCGTGGATCAGTAGTTGTGTTCGGTACCCCATTAACAAAAGGCCGTCCCTACGGGTATTCCGGCGGCAGTCTCGGAATAACATAAACATGTATACGCGAGTGCTTAGATAGGTATGTTTGTAGTGCAGTCAGCGGTGGTATTCTGACGTGGAGGGCCACTCAACCCATCCGACGCGGCCGCTCGCGCTCCGTAACAAGTGAAATGCAGCGAGATAGCACTCGGGAGCCGTAGCGCCTATCTATGTAAACAATGCCGCCTTTGTCGATCACCCGGTTAGCACATAAACGTGCCTGACGTCACGGGCATTCAGGGGACCCTATTCACTTCGCAACGTTTCCGGAAGAATTATTTGGGGCAGAAAAATGTTTTGTATGTTTTCGTATCGAAATAGTCTGAATTGATATTGTTTCGTGTTTTTTGAAAACAATAAAAATCGAAGATTGAAACTTGAGATTTAAACTATTACCAGTAATTGAAGGGGAAGAGCAAACTTCAGAGATCTAACAATATTTCGATTTAAAGGAGGTCTTCAAAAGGAAAATCAATTTGTTTGAAATTGGCTGGAAGTTTTTTATTATTATTATCTTGCCGAATGTTTTATAATGGTATGAAAGGTTTTATTAAGATACCATTCATCTGATATGTTGTTGTAATAGAAATAGATTTAGAAATGATAAATCGGCACATATCGTATCGGAAGAGGGGTCATAGGACGCGCAAGTAGCTGGCCACGAAGCAATAGGTGCGCTAAGCAATCGGGACAATGGGAAGGTCGATACGTCCGTGACGGCGCGTGTGAGTGAGCGGCGGCGTGTGGGTGCAGCGACGGTTTGCGGTGCGCCCGCGAATATCGCGACACGCAACGTCTCGCGCGCTAGTATCACTGCAGACAGTAGATCCATCTTCATCATTGTTTATATCACAACTTGATCCGTGATCATATTATCAGACATATTTATTCTCTCTATTGAGATAAGTTTGACCGAGTTACAAATATGAACCTTTATGCGGTTCTAAGTTCACGATATTTTAACCATAATTTTGAATTTACTACTACCTGAACAACATAATCAGTGTTTTTATATTAGTACATACATTCAATTTAAGCATATGAGGTTTCGTCGCTCTTATTAGCTGGAACTTAGTTTGTACCCAGGTCAAAAATTGCCGGACAAATCCAATTAAAATAATGATGACTTTAAATAGTTGGTTATTATTTTTCCTAGATCTAAAGCTTGTCCTATTTTAATATAGAACACATTGGTGAGTTAAGAGCAATTACTACAAAATTAAACCTGTATCCATTAGCAGGAATTCCAAATCTCTAGCCATCATTTATTTCGTTTAAGTCAGCACTTTACAAACACACCTCAAAAATAAAATCTCTTGCAATCTAAATTAAAACCAAATTTAAAAAAAAAAATTTAAAAAAAAAGTATTTATGAAATAGATGAAGTCGGTACAGAGATAACATTGTAAAACTAGTTATCTGTAGTTCTTCACTTCATATCTGTACTATGGCACTGTTGGCTGCTTCGGGCGTCGAGGGTCGGGCGCCATGCGGACAGCGCGTCTCCAAACAATGGCCGGCGCTAGATTGTCCAAGCAATCATATCGTTATGTTATTATTTACTTGTTACTACTACGGCTCAATGGTTGTCAACATCTGGAGATATTCAATACAATGGAATTATGTCACGCCTTCACTGATCGTCCGATAGTTACGCCAACGGTCGCTAGATAAATAAATTAGCTTTAGCAACAACAATGTTACTTTTAACCCTGCACGCATAAAGGGGGGAGTCATAAGTTTAACGTGTGTGTCCGTCAACGTATTTTTTTCTGTTTATTTTGTTTGAGTCGCTTCGATCTGCATTGACGCCGCTTGACCTAATTGTTAAACTTGTGTTAAAGGTTAAAAATATTTTTTTGTCTATGTTGGCAGTCTTCTTAATTTATTAAGTAATCAATTGTATAAAATAATTTCAGCATCTATAGGAAGCTAAACCAATTACATATTAATAAGACCAATATTTTCATCCAGCATCAGTCAGATACCAATCAACTCGGCAAACACGTTACGAATACTACCACATCCAATATTAACACAAGAGCAAAACGTAACCCTGATTGACATTGACATTTATTGCTCGAGCACTATCCTTGTTATTGCTGAACTGCCGATACAATGTACGGAATTGAGAATAAACCCTACAAACTGAGCGTATGACCCGCTTACTGCAAAGGGCACAAATTTAGTAGCCCAGTGAGAGATATAATTTCCCGAAGGAAACGTTCGAATGAAGCACACTACATAATAGTGTAAAAGCTTTCTACGACTTGACCTTTCTAGTGTAGGGACGTGCCCTGCTTACGTATGATGATGTGATGCCTTCACAGAGAAACGGTAGGGAAATATATGCCTCTGTTTTGGTATCAAATGGAAAATATTCGTAATGTTATCTACATTTAGCGTTATGCGCGGACTTGAGTTTGGATATGAATTTATGTGATTTAATATCAATTACATAGTTTTCGAAAACTTCGATCGACACAAAATAAATAAAGTACTACATAACACCACGAGCGAAATAAACTACCGAGATTGTGGGAGGATTGGACAGATCAGTCAGATAAAAAAAAAGTTTTTTTTTTTTTGAGATTCATAAAGCTTTTATCCACATTCCATTTGTACAAAATAAAAAGGTATGCGTATGACTACGCATACATTAAAAAATATATCTAAGTAACTTAACCACCCCCTCCGTGTTTTTTTGTCGGTTAAATAAGCAACATAAATGATGAATGGATAAATATCATGCTGTATTAATAATTATATTATACACAATTCATTAATATACAAAAATCATCGAAATTAAAACACGATAGATTATTTAAGGTTAATATTATAGATATTGATTAGTAAATTTTATGAAACGGAACCGGAGTAGAAAGGATTTGTGCCATAAAACGCTGTTTCACACAGTTTTTATTATAGCATATAACATGAGCCATTCATATGTTTTATTAGACATCCTCAAGATATTTTTTACGTAAAAAAACTTTTAATGTTATCTAAGAGTGATATATTATATAAATATCTATTATTTCTTTTCATATTTTTTATATTATAAATTCGAACTATGTAAAAACTAACTAACTTCACGCCACTTTCCTAGCGAGGTAGGCAGAGAACCGAACGTCAAATCGCACGATCCTTACACACTTCACTCGCCAATTCAACATTCATGATCCTTTTCATACAAGATTTACGGTTTTTATGACTCCTAACATCACATTCTGTTAATACAAGACAAAACTAGTCGTGGTAGGTGAGCCTGGCCCTTCCGCGGCTCCTACATCCTTCCACTTTCGCATTGTATATCTGTTTAGTAAATCTTTCGTCCTCCATTCTTTCCACATGTCCGAACCACCGGAGCATGCCTCTTCTTACCTTGACTCCGACGCTGTCTTTCTCTTTCTTCTAACTATGTAGGTTTGAATAATTCTAATAGTTACTATTACCATAAGTGAAAATCTTTTCTGTGACTGAGAAATACGAGCGTGTACTCGTATGCGATATCGCACGTGTAGATATTGTCTTACTAAACAAAGTAAAATACTTTAAAATAATAAATGTGCAGCAGAACGTGATTTGTACTTTAAATGTTGATTATTATTTAGTATCGCCCCGGTACACGGTTGAGAAGCGTCATCAACATCGCAGAGGGAGACAGTTGATTTCGCCGATACCGGCGGTGTTTACATTATCATAAATTTAAATCGATCCACAAACATCCTTTGATATCTAATTTATAGAGAAGCGCGAATCGCACCGTTTTGTATTCGGAGCGGACTTATCGCAGCAATCTGCGGATTATTGGATATTGGCCGTCGTCCTCTTCTATTGGAAGAGGGATTAATTTTTTAATTTCAAGTATGATGAACGTTATTGTTAGAAGGCTGCGAGTTCATTACTTTTATTAAGTTAAATCGGTTCAGTTCATAATGGTTCACTCGATAAATATAATTTAGAATAAATAGACTTTACTTCAGAGTTCAGTTACAATAAGCTAAAGGTTAAAGTGGCGTAAGTAGGCGTTGTATACAACCAATATTTGGAACTTAAGTAAAACTTCCATTACAGAAATAGATTTTGATTCGATGTTAAGATTACATTCAAAGTGCTTTTAATAAGTCTGATTTTAACAAGGTATCCATTGTGAATTGGTATTAAAGGAAAGCTACCTTTATATAAGTGTAAGTGAAAGCTAGGTGTGGCAGAAGAAGCACGAGTGTTGGATAAATGCAGTAGAGATGAGAGCACTCAGAAGTATGTTAGGAGTGAAACTGACTGATAGAATAAGAAACGAAGAAATAAGAGAACGATGTGGAGTGGAAGAAGATGTAGTGACTAAGATTGAAAAAGGCATATTTGGATTGTTTGGGCATGTTGAGAATGAATGAAAGAAGATTGACGAAAAAGATATATAAGGCAAGTGTAAATGGAGCCGTCGGGAGGGGAAGACCTAGACGGACTTTCCATGACCAGATTGGTAATGTATTAACAAAAGGTCAGGTAAACAGCACCCTTAACCGACGAGCGTGTATGAAAAGACTTATGAATGTAGAAGAAGCGAAAGGTGTATGTCAGGATCGTAGCAAATGGAAGTACGTGATATCTGCCTACCCCCATGGAAAAAAGGCGTGACATTATGTATGTACCTTTATATACCACAGGTTAAATTAAAGCTTATTTAACGAGTGTAGGTAATACCTACTGACGTAATAAGCGATTTATTATAAGCTTTCTTTGGGAACTAATATTCAATAGAAAATCCGACATTCTATGTTAATAATGATGTCCGGCTAACCGGCGCAGCGGTCCGGCATTGACCGACCCCTATTGATTGTCAACCACGTATGTATCCCACCTAAATACTGAAACCACAAAGCTAGTTCTTAGCGGGTTAGTCGCTCCAGACGGGCCCGGGCGCACTAATATCGATGCTAATGAAGACACACCACTCGATTGGCTCGACCATGCTACAGTTTAACGTATGTAAATATAATTAAATCGACAACCCACTGAAATTTCCAGCATCGAGGACCTTTATTTGGTCTGTATGTACCGTAGAAAAGTTGCAATACACGTTGCATTAATTCTTCTGTAACATTCCTAACATTTGCTCTACTCAACTCCTGCCGAAACTATGTGTCGAAACACGAACAAACTTTTAACTGAAATCGTTGCTCAGGTAAAAAGTGGTAGCGTCACACATAACTTTCCGTGCGGAAATTGTTGGCTTACCTTTTGTAAACAGCGGGTTAATATTTTACACTCCGTATCCGAATCGAAATACGTATTAAGGTTACGTGTGTTAGTGTAAATAACAAATGAAAAACGTATCATAACAGTTAAAAAGAATTACCACGCACTTTCTCACTGATATTCATCAAAATATTGTCAAATCTTTTGGGGACACGACCGCGAGTGTCAATCCGAAAATGTGTCTGTAACGTCCAACGAGCGAATAATGCCTTGTACGTGGGCCACGTACGAGTACATATGTACGTGCATAATAAATATTGTTGTCGACACACGGGACAAGAGACGAATGTCTGCTTTATATCGACGACCTCGTGCCCGCATTATATTACGTACCCATATGGTACGTTTTCTGTATGAACTCCATAAAATATGTGCACATGTTACATTTGCAAATTCTACAATAAGGGTGGCATTTAAAATCATTATTTAGACTAGAATTACCTAGGTATCCGGTAACATATAAGCAACGTTAGTGTCGTAATTAAAACAAGGTCTAAAATTACTGGTCATATTTATTAATTGCATTACAAGTGAAAAACGGAGATGGAAGCTAACTCGACTGATTACTTAAGATTAAGATAATATTAGTATTGATCAGAATTAAGAACAAATATTAATCCTTTGCGTTAACAAATAACTTCTATGACAAAATCTCACGCCTAAGTTAAGTATGTAGGCATTCTGAACTTGGAATTTGATCAGAACATCTTTCTATGTCGAAACGGTTTAATATTTGATGCGTCTCTGTTACAGAAAACAAAACATCCAATCTTTGAAGTGGGACTTTGCTTAGGGCGGGTAATGGTACAGTTGTTACGTGTGTGTATAGGAGAGGAGTACGGTGGAGGCGAAGGGACATCCATTACCGGAGTTTGTTCCCGAGCTGAGCACACAGGCCATCCGTCTCGGCGACTCTATTAGGCTATTGGGGCAGGTGCGACGTTTACTACGTACCACCTTGACATTTACGCCACAATGTAAACTATGCGGGAATTAGGTGTTTATTAACATATCCCGACACATGTTTGCATTGAAACAACATACAGAAACTTGCTCTATTGTTACACGAAATAAATTAAATAAACATTGGTTGAAACTGTAATATTTATTTAGTAGTTTGTACCCACTCACATATAAGGGTAAAACAAAAACTTTACATACGTAGTTTCTCTCTAAGGGGAGGTCGGCGGAAGTTAACGTGTTATGATTTAGTTTCATACAAACTTATGCATTGTTGTCAAATTGGTATTACTTGAATAAGCTGTTAATGTAGAAATTGAGAATGGTTACAAAATTTAAATACAAAATACGATACTGATTTATTATAAGAAATAAAATAATTGCTTTCAAGTGTATTATTGACCATCATCAATTTATCTTTAATAATCTCTACTTTGCTCCTACAGTATCGACAATATCTGGATTTATTAAGTGTCTTAATATGTAAGGCTTCAACGCAAGATCTTGACTCTTGTCCAAAGGCCATACAAAGCAATGTCTACGACCTACTTTTAGATATTGCTGTAGAATAGTCATGCTGCGCCTTTAATTGAGCGCTGCGTAAAAAAATATATGAAAGCAAAATCAAAAGGATTCATAAATGGAAAAGCTACGAGAGTAGTATTTAAATATAATAAAATATTAAAATTTAAGAAAATTCAACAATACTCGGGTCCATTCCGCACTTCTTCTTTAAATTTAATCAATTAATATTTATTTTTGTAATTCCATTGTTATAGCGAATAACGGGTGTAGAATTTTAATACTACTATCGAAGCTTTTCCATTTATGAATCCTTTAGATTTTGCTTTCATATATTTTTTTACGCAGCGCTCAATTAAAGGCGCAGTATGACTATTCTGCACTATTATACATAATATCGATCAACAAATGATAAGACCTTTAGCAAAATCTATTAAGGAAAAACAAGCTCGCAAGGAAATAAAAAAAATCTTATTATTACTTCCTCCTCTGTGTATGTAACAGTTTAGTTTATAAAGTTCGGACACGAATCGAGCAAATAAAGTAATGACTCTCGCACTCGTAAAATATAGATTAAGAACACAAAGGTAACTTAGAGAATATAAATATTGCTTTTGTCTGGCTCGTAATTGATGATGTTTGTACAAGGAGGTAATAAATGTCGGACGACTTCGTTCCCCGTGACGTGTAAATGACTCTCAACCTTAAGTTAGCCTTTTTCTCGGCTCGCACATAAGGAATCTCTTGTCTCCACTAACAAGTCGCCTTAAGGGACTGCTCTCGATGCGAGATAATGCTAAAGGTCAAATTACTCGTAGACACACCACTTTATGAGTCGACTATAAAAAGTCTCCCTTATCGCGACATTTCTCCGCAAAATAAACTGGTTAACTGTTCCACAAAAGAGATGTATCTATAGCCATCTATTGCCGACGACGACATAACACGATTAGAAAGTTTCGAAGTTCCGCGTCAGCTTATGAATGAAATTACAGGCGAATGTCCAAACAAGTTTGCAACTTACGAATGAATCAAACCATCGAAGAGGAAATCCAGCTTAGTCCTATGGAACAATGAACACTTTTTAACTTTTGTAAAAGTTGAGACCTTCAAGGACGGTATTATGCATATCGATTCGGCGAACCAACGGACATCGAACCGCGAAACGAGTTAAAAATACCGGCCAGTCGACCGGCATCTGCGGACACACCGGTCAGACTACTCTTCGGAGCCACATGCGTTTGTTTACTATCGGCTTCGATCGCGGCAGCGGTGTCGCCGGCGGCAGAGGTGGCCTCTGTCGACGGCTATGTTCGACGACTTTGTGAAAAAGTTGTGTACGTGCCAACTTACGGCGAATGCCCCAATCCATGTCGGACACGATCGCGGAGCGTGCGGCGCGCGGCGCGGCGTCTCCGAGGCGACTGCCGCGTCCTGCCCGCCCGCTCCCGCTCGTGTGTTCCCATTGTGGCCGCAACGAGCATTGTCCACGCCATCGCCAGGAGGAGCCTTTCCGCGGAAATTGCACACACGCCGATAGGACTTAACAAACGGCTAATGACTCTAATACACGCTGTCTGCCATATCGTTTGGGCCCCAAGATAAATATACGGTTCGAGCACACGCGACTGATTAGGGCTCGAAATGATAGAAATGACCACTTTTACCGACTTATTTCTCGGAAGTCATTTGTAACAAAGAGTTACTGAAAATGCTTTATTGGATCATTAACAACAAAATTGGTGTTGTTGGCGACCTACATACGCACGGTTCAAATTAGGGGATAGAGACATTACGATAACCGCCGGTTCCAGAGTTCCTTTTGATGACAGGGACTTTATCTATATGTCCAGTCCGCAACGGCCTATTCATTTCCCGTTAGAAATTAGATCGGATTTTATGGGGTACACGTAAAAAGTCCCTCGTGTCACTCTTAACAAAGACTAATTACCCTCGCGATTGTAGGCCGCGCCGACCATTTACACAATTCAAGTCTTGGAGGCAAGAGGTCAAGAAAAGTACAAATGAATTAATTTAACCGGTGAATTTAATTAGTATATTTTATTTAGGTCTGTAGTATCTTTGTTAAAATAATGTGTAAGAATTTGTAAATATGAAGTTTTTAACTAAGCAGGCCCTTTTGGATATTATTATTTGACCGTAGATTTAATAGTGATAATGGCGGTTCCAACGGGATTGTATAGAAATTAATGATATAACTAAACAAAGCAGAGTTGCTGGTATATTGAGGTTTGATTTGTGTCTCGTTCAAATATTATGTATTGTCTTAAAATAATGCATAGTACTTGTATAATTTTATCTTTTCTGTAATAATAATAGGTGCCGAGGTTCGAGGTTCCACTCCAAAGCCTCGTCAAAATTTCGCAAAGTAAAATATTTGCACTTTTATATAATACGCTACAGTCGTACCGAGTCCTTTATTTGACTTGTAAATTATGATAGCCTAACTTCTAACTTAATTTACCAGAATCAAACGTAACAATTGAACATGGCTTGAATCTCCAGTTCATTACATCTGCGTAACTCGCGTTTATAAGTAGAGCAAATATCAATTGTCTTTATCTAAGACATTATACGTTTAGAATAAAAGAAAATGCTAAATAACGACTTATTTTTTAACTCATATTTACGACTTTTGCTCTCAAAAGGAATTTAAAAGTTTTATCTTAATACACATTAATCAATAAAATTTCGCCTTCAATCTCTTTAGTTACTTTTACGTCAAACCTATCTATTTTTAAAGGTTAATAAAGTTCAATAACTATGAAAATCTTCTTATTAACTATTACCAACAAAACAAATACACTTTCATTTTCCAGTCGTCTTGATACCTTCCCCATTCCCACTGGAATCAGTTCGATATAATATATCTCTAAATTGGCTCCGAGCTTGGGGAGTCGCCCCATTAGACGGCTGTCGATTTGGTACATTAATAGACAAAACGGGCGATTCGTAGCTCTTTGTTTAGAAAATGTATGTGTAATGGAGAATGCGCGATGTGTTACTATACTTACATACTATATTCATTAAAATTTACTCGTCGTGACTGTGTCACGTTACTAATAAATAATATATAACATTTTTTACGTACGTTCATTAATCATAAACAGGAACATTATAAAGCCACAGTAAATCATAATAAGAATCCAATTAAATTTGATTGCTATTGTTTGTTTAAGAGATTATGTTTGTGGATTATGAGATTATACAGCACCGAGTCGTTCGCTGTAAAACATAACAATGTTTTTTGCTCGTCTGTAAAAGAGTAATTTGCATGGAAATATTGTATATAAATAATGTATGATTTACGCAACCACGGCAAAAGTTAAAGAAGATTAATAATACAGTGAGCTCGGTACCCTGTCTGTATAATGCTCGTATCCATGCTGTTATAAGGTTCATAGAAGTCTGAAGAAACTCTTCGCCGGCGGGTGCAGTGACTGATGGGACGACTTCTATATCCATCATTCCATCACTACGAGAAATTGGTTAACGCGCTCTCAATACAGCGTCATTCGTATAGACGTGTAATTGGCTAATTAAGTCATCAATCAGTCCGCCGCTGTACGCCTGCGTCATTCAAATTGCAGAGCAAATAAGTAATTCGGTATGTTAAATGTTTTATATTTGAGACCACGTCATTGCGTTGCAAAATGTTTGCGTCATATTTCTTAGGATTACTTGGAAAGCATTACTGCAAAAAAAATTGCATTTATTTTTATTATAAATATAAAAAAAAAATCTGAACTAGAATCGGAGAGGTACAAGATGAAATATGTTTTATTTAGGTTTTTAATAAGATACAATCTGTTAAAATCACTAGGATTTTTACAGAAGTGTACTAGTGTTTACACGAACATATTAAAATACCAAATAACAGCAAATATAAAAAAAAAATCATCAATTTTCATTATTATCCTAGACACGAAATACCGAATGCAAAAAGCAAAGAAAAAGCATTCATTAAAGATTGCGCATACAGACAAGGTCTGCGTGTGAACATCCCTCACCTATTAATTAACAGCAGCAAATATCCGACCCGTGAAATCCCAGCCCCAGCATTCGCTGTGTCCTCAGCGCGCCGTTTTGAGCGAAATTGGCAATTAACGAAAACAAGTACCTAGTGAAAGAACTGAAAGAGGCGCCGTGATGAGAGCAAGTTCAATAATTAACATGAAAGGGCAAAACCGTCACAAATTATGTTTGTTTACGCGAAATATTAACTCAGGACTATTTATAATTGGGGCTGTAGCGAACTGTACGTATTTGCTACCAAAGGGACATACAGACTTGGAGTACTAAAGCGTTACTTCGTTACTTCCTTTAGTTCTACACATGATTGTTTAACAAGACACCATGCGTATATCACTAAATGCGGCCGTTTAAGTCTGTCCTTCGATTGTATCGAAAACTAAGGAGTAGCGTTACCAAGCGATAGTAACAAATACAAAGTGAGTGGTTAGTTTACGACACAATTTATAATACATAAAATACACATAAAAGGAGCATTTCCATAGCATCTGTGCCACTATTAATACTAATTGCCTTCATACGCTTAATGACAGTTTATTTTAAAGTACATAACACAAATAGATAACAAAGGTCAGACTTAATGATTGTGAACCACCTGTCGAGAGACATCTGTCCAAAGCGTTATAGAATATGTATACTCAAGGCTTTTCAAATGTTATACACGAATGAGCAAAAGACATTTCCATTTCTCTATCTGTCCGATTGAATAAAATTTTACGTCACCACACACGAGCGCGTCGTCTGCGGCAGACGTAGGGTATCTACCGAAAGTGTAAGCGATACTTGAGAGTTCAGCTCACTGGACACGATTGAAACACTATCTTATGAGCTTTAAAATAAAGCTCTCTTCTCTTAAAATTTTTACGAGCAACGTTATTTCATTAGAACTTTTTACTTCGCGTTTGATTTCAAGTGTATTTTTTAATGTGAGAACTGCACCTTAGAGTCGGACTATGAATATGATTTAGATGTTATACCACTTTATCTAATGCGTTGGCAAAATGAAACTAATTAGTTTAATTTGAAATATAAATTTACATAAAATCGGGAATTTAAATGGTAAATCATAATCTAAAGATGTAACCAAATCTAATCATACATACACTAATGCTACGTATAGTATAATAATACGCGTACTGGGTGTAATATTTAAATAGTTTTTTTTTTTACGAGAACTCCAATTGTTTACATGCGATTCTTTTACTAGTTTCTAACTTTTATGAGAAACTACTCAGTTTGTTGTTTATTTTACGACCTTCTGTAGGTTCCGACTTATATTTGATAATAACATTCTGATTAGATCAGTTCACTTACCAAATAAGACTGTCAATTTAGTTCATAAATTGGTTTCAGATATTCAAACTACACAACTTTTCAGATATAAATTTGTAAAAAAGGACATCCATATTGGAAATTTTAGTTAATTTAATACATAACATCACGCCAAAGCGGCAGCTAGCCCCTTAACGACATTCAGCCAAAAAATAAACTGAGCTAGATTAGAAGGAAAATTGTAAAAAAGTAGTGACAAGGGCCTAGCTCGTCGCCTACACAATCACACAGCCAAACCCGATATACCATTAGTCGCCTTTTACTATATACTAGGCAACGAACACAGTTGGCACATACTTTTAAAGTCCCAGACCAATATGTGGCAAATAGTTAATTTTGAAATAAATATTTTTGTAGATCTTTCATAACACATCATAAAATAGCAGGTGCTTTTTAATGAAATATGGAATACATGCAGTTGGCCTTCAAGACTTCATTCTTTAAAGTACAATAATGAATACTTTGATAGCACTACGTCAAGCAGATAACACTCTTACTCGACTATCACATGCCCGGTATCCAAAGCTAATTACATCGGCACTTTCACTCCCAAAGAAGTACAGCAACACTTAGACGGCAACTTTCCAATGGAGTCGAAAACATTGACTGCAATGTCTTACTTAAGAATGCATCGTATCGATTGATTTCGACCGGGCCGGCAGTGGCACAGCTTAATTCGTCGCGGGCTTATCTGATGGCGACGAGCCAGCGCTGACCGCGGTAATTAACGGCTGCACTCATGGCGCGATGCGATCGACTTGTGTGCAATCAAACCACGGCGGCAGCGGAACCGCCCGATAAGATCCACGTGTGCGATACACTAACCTAACTGTAAAAAATCAAGAGCGAGGCCCATTCAACTCGCAAACATGCGAGGATATGCGGTGCACTCTACCGCCGGAAGTTACAACTTAATTATGTATGTTCATCATCTTCCTAGCGTTATGTCCCGTGCTTAGACGGGGTCCGCTTAGACCATGACCCAGGATTTAGCGAGTCTGGTAATTACATTGAAGCGACTGCCAATCTGACCTTCGTAACCCTAAGATAGAGGAACCAGACAATTTTTGAATCATGGTTACAAATTCAAAGTTATTTGAATTTGCAGGTTTCATCACGATGTTTCTGAACTTAAATATGTATGTTATGATTATGCAAATCAAATACGCCAGTGGTACCTTCAGGATGTCAATGCAGGAGCTTTTAGAGGTTTATTGGATACATCCCGTCATCTTTTACAACCAAGAGGGAACCGAAGAGAACCCTGGGGAGTCCCAAACACTGTCGATCCTATCGCGAGAAGATACGTAATGCTTTTCACTTGTCAAAATATATATATTGGTAGAGCACTGTAATAACATTCTTAGACGGATAGGATTCAATAAAGCGTAGTTGAATTTAAGCGATTACGGTCAACCTATCACAATTAAAATAAATGTATATCACGCTCGACTTCCGACATCTAGGTTTTAACCCAACAAGCATTATTTTTAGATGTCAATTTTAAATCATAATTAAATAAATAAATTCTCCGGACTGACACACCAATTGCCTAGTTCCAAACTAAACTAATAGCTTGTCTATATGTATGGATACTAGGTGAACGGATAGACACTTAAATACGTTTATAAACATCCAAGTTTCGAGTACAATTTTTTATGTTCGTCACTCGAAATTTTGCTCCCAGAGGGATTCGAACCCGCGACCCTCAGTTTCGTGGCCTAGAAATCTCTGACCACTCGGCCAACGGGCCTGTCCATCTATCTTTTATCCAGATTACGAGACTCAAGCTGTAGCATTAAACCTGAACGAATAAGTTTCATTTTAGGACAATATTTCAACATAGAGTGTAAAAGAACATGCGTGCACTTACTGTGGTGGGGGTGAGACATCACGATGGCAAGGGGGCATTCGTCGTCGTCCAGTATGTACTCCGCGTTGTCCGCGGTGTCCACCTACGAAATAAGATTAATGTCATAAAATACATCATCACCACCAGGAAGATTCCATGTCGTCAAAAATACTAAGAAAGCATGTAACGGGGACTAGAAAAATTTAACTTTATTCTCTATTCTGTAATATTTAGTATTCTTAGGAACTTTTCGAAAGTTCGAATTTAATGAAAAGATAATTAATTATCTATATTCTTATATCCTCCTTGTTACATATTATAACAAGAAAGTTAATCAGCTTATAGGCTATTTTGTATGAAGTGTAAATAAAAATTGCTCATTTTCTAATATCCTCAGTAGGTAAGAGGTATCGCATATACTAGAAATAACCTTGTATATAAGAATTTTATTTCATACTCCTGTTTCAAATAAAGTAGCCTCATTTTTACTGCACGACCCGTCCGGCCCAATTTGCCATGAACAGCCGTTCTAGCTATAGTCAGTTTATGGTGATAGACACCAGCTCAAGGTAAAACATATATACGGTCTCCGCTCCGTGAAGGGTAATTTTACTAATGCTATTAGACGATAAATTGTGACCCCAGCTAGACGGAGTCGAACGCTCCGAGGAACACTACACTCCATAACATGATGAGACTACTAGTACCCAGTTGTATAAGTGACTACTTATCGTTATTAGCACTTTCATTTCTACTTCACACACCAACGAAATATTTCAGCGGAACATGTTAATATAGAGAACTCCTATCAATTCAAATGAGCAAGTTTCTTTCTTATGATTTCTTACGATTGGTACTTGGTCCACGATGTTAACAATGCTCCTTATTAAGTAACAAGCTATACGACCATGCAGTTGTACACATGTAAGATTAGTTAGTCTCTATATTTGTATGTACCTATAGTAGTAATAAATATATTTTTGGCATCATAATAATAATAATAATAAAAAGGCGTAGGGACGTGACGCCCCCATCGCCCGCTGGCGAGAGTTGGTGAGCTTCGCACCATGACGAGCAACAACTCCCGTCAGTGCAGTCAGTCTCCGCAGGGCGGCTTGTGGCGAGCCGTTGGTGGGTAGCGACACCACGGACCCTACCTCCAGGGGGACCATACAGACATGCGCGATACACACACTTACATACAGTTACACACCCCCCGCCTCTGCGCTTGCCTTGACCGGCCGGCCAGAGTGGATTCGCAAGAGCGGAACCTATGCTCCAGGTTGGAAGTGTAAAATGTCATAACGCCGGGGGCACTTGACTGTATAAGGATCTTGCGCCCCGCAGTCTCACCTCTCCACAACCTTAGCTGCTTTCTAGTGTTGCCCCCTTGCCGCCCGTATGGCAGCTAGTTGGGGGGCCCACAATTTGGATTAACAAGCGGCGAGTCACCGTCTGGCAACTTAATATATTTGTGAGAAATTTTCGAGGCAGATGTCCGGTATCTCACTCCATAGCCCAATTTCCTGTCCATAGTAGAACCTCCCTCCATAGCCCCGGTTTTTAGTTTCCCTTTTTCGCAATAGTCCTGCATCAGCCGGATGTCGCCCTTGAGTGTATGTTTTATACTGCTATTAAGGGCAACACCCGGCCGGTGCTCCATCACACATTTAGATCAAACTCTCAAAAGGCCTCTACATGTTGGACCCATGTCCCCATGCAAGCCTCAAAGGCCCGGGCTTGTCCCGTGATTGTGCCGAGAGATATAATAATAATAAATCGTTTATTTCAGACAAAGTCCATATAGTTAGTAGTGCATAAAACGAATCCTTTTTTTTAAGATACTTATAGCTTTTTAAACTACATAGCATAAACAAAAATAATCTTTATACAAAAGACTAGCTGCGGCGGCGCACTTCGTAACGCCCCGTTCTCGGATTTTCAATACTATTTTTTTTTTTATTTACCTACATTGCAACTTTTCTATTTTTTCTTTCATAAGAACCTTCAATTCACAATCACAAAAACAAACACAACTAAAAAAGAATTAGCGGAATCGGGAAAGCCGTTCTCAAGTTATAGCTTTGGGGTGGACCACCCTTAACATTTAGGGGTATCAAAAATAGATGTTGGCCGATTCTCAGACCTACTGAATACGCATATAAAATTTGGTAAAAATCGATAAAGCCATTTCGGAGGAGTACGGTAACTAACATTGTGACATGGAAATGTTATATATTAGAAGATTATTAGAAGAAGAAGAAGAAGAAGAAGATAACTCGAAAATCGATAGGGAAGAAACCTTATAGGTTTACTACATAAAGATTTCACTTAAAGGGATCTAGAAGCGTATTGAGCTCCTGGAATTTACATCCATACATACATACATACATAACATCACGCCCGTAATCCCCGAAGGGGTAGGCAGAGTCAAAGGGGCAGCAAGCTTCTTTAACCACATTCAGCCAAAAATAAAACTGGGCTGGGTTAGATAGAAAATTGTTAAAATGTTACTACTTATGTGGCTAGCTCGTCGAGTTCACAATCTCACTCCTGAAATTTTGATTGACACAATAAGATTATCCTTTTGTGCCCATAATTAAAGAAAAAAAAATACGAACATAAAAGTACAAGGCTTTTAACTAACAGTGTACCTATTATCTATTAAATTGTCATACTTGACTTCTATGACCAATTACGTCTATTTCTATTAAGGCCTACAATGTTTCGAGGCCACATTCCTATTATGAATCACTAAAGTTAATGTTAACTGATAACCTGAATCGAATAAAAGTGTTTTATACTATGTAACAATAATATTTATTTCATAGTCAACCGAAGAATACAATAAATAAAAGTATTTAACTATTATAGTTTAAATGCAGGTATATTTAATAATAGTTAATATTAGTAAGTAAAAATAATTATATTTAAAGGTCTGCTCTGGTCGGGTCAAGTTTTTGGTTTGTAATTTATATATTTTTATTTTGATACTCTACAACAGGCCCACACTAAAACATGGTTCAAAGTTAATTATGATTCATACACCTTTGTATAAATTGTAACGAAAAGTGTAACTACCGAGTTTCTTGCCGGATTCTTCTCAGTAGATACAACATTTCGAACCGGTGATAGAATCATATAGCTGTTGCTTTACCTGTATTTGACATTTTTAAGTGTTTCCTTGAAACCTATATGAATAAAGAACATTTTGACTTTTGACTATATTTACTGCGGACAACATATTATACAAGCCCGATAGTGTAGCTAAGTCGTCGCCTACACAATCACACACCCAAAATCCGAGACACAATTAGTCGCCTTTTACGACATTCTAGGCAAGAAAAAAAGTTAGAACATTATTTTCAAATCCCAGACCAACAAGGGACAGACAGTCATCTATAAATTTAACTAGAATCTTTACTAAGTATACGCTACTATATTCAAAAATTCCATTAAATTCACATGTGAGTATTGCGGCTCATATAACTTCCTTCAATCACCGTGTCGTCATACCTGCACGATGCAGTACTGCTGCGGGTCCTGCCGGGAGAGGCCGTACTTGTCCAGCATCTCGCGCACCACCATCGCAGCGGAGTCCCCGACTGAAAGCAGCAGCGTCTTGTAAGGCACGTCGGGACACAGCGACGACCCGTATATCTTCAGGGTTCCACCTGTTAATAAAAACATTTTAAAGACAAAATAGATACATACATATTTGTCTTCACGCCCGCAATACCCGACAGGGTTAGGCAGAGTTCAAGGGGCAGAAAAATAGATGTGGTTATATAACTGGATAGTAAGAGTATACTATAATAAATAAATAATAAATTCTCCAGACTGACTCACCAATTCCCTAGTTCCAAATTAAGCTTATACTTGTGCTATGGATACTAGGTGAACGGTTAGACATACTTAAATACGTCTATAAACATCCATGACACGAGATGACATGACAAATTTTCATGTTCATCACACGAAACATTTGCCCCTTGCGGGATTCGAACCCGCAACCCTTGGTTTCGTGGTCAGGGTCTCTACCCACTCCACTAACGGGCTTGTCATCTACTAGATAGTACACACACGTTACCGTATTATAGAAAGAAATATAGCACCCTCTCGCCACTTGGTCTGGCAAAAGCTAAAATATTTTATTTACCAACATGCTTTTCTAAGACTGACGTGCTCAAAGAAACTTCCTACTGCTTTAATATAATAAACAGGCTCACTATTTTGTTTAATTATAATCCCAAATACAAATTATTCTATAGCGGTGTTTCGCAGTGACACCTCACTGCGAAACCCCTCTATTGAGATGAATAGACTATTTTATGGTTATAAACCTAATCTATGTTATTTCCTACTATATTAATAGATATAATACATAACTATAGTATACAAAAGAAAATCACCCTATCCATTGAAGAGGTATACAAAAACGTCCATACATATTCTTAGCCAGTTCTTATCTTATATCATACTTTTTCAAATGTGAGTGTGACAGATTTTTAGACTAAGGAAAAATCTAACAAGTGCAACATTGTCACCCGATTAAACACACTATAGTTAAGTGAAACGACTACAATCTGCCTTATAATTTCACTTCAAGTCAAGTCATAAGATTAGTCGTTTAATCTTATTGCATTAACATTTATATCGCGTGACTAAAACGGGAACGAATGATTAAAATGAAAAAACTCCTATCTGATGAAGTAACTCGCTCTGTTACTCTCAATCTTTCGCATTCGCGCCTCTATACTAATACCATAAAGAGGTAAAATATTGAATAGGCTGCGTAACTACTAGACCGATTTGACGAATTATTCACCAATGGAAAGCGTTTATTTTGTCACGATTATTTATTAAATTACAGCTACAATCCAATTTTGAAAATACGTAACGCAGCGATTTTCCTTCATCCTTGCTTGGTCAGTGAAGATTACCTCTTAATAGCATCTGCGGTTTGTCTGCAGACAACCCTCGTGTTTCTGATGCCTGTGGTGATGCGTGACCACTATATGACTATTTATGTTAACATTTTAACACGCTTTTATTAGTTTCACTTGCAATTGCAGCTATTTACACAATCGAATTGGAGGCCGATTAAGACCTACTTCAGTCGTAACGATTTGAAATGTTGTGTGGGTATTTCGAATAATGGAAATTAGTAACTAAACTATACAGCCGATCTGGCTTATACTATTGTGATATTGGAAACTTAAAAAAGTACACCGTAAACCTGGCCTGGGCCAGTCATGATTAAAAAAGTATGACAGGCCCGTTGATCAAGTGGTCAGAGACCCTGGCTACGAAACCAAGGGTCGCGGGTTCAAATCCCGCTAGGGGCAGTGTGATGAACATGGACATTTGTACTCGGATCATGAAGGTTTATTAATAAACTTATTTAATTATATCTATCCGTTCACTTAGGAATTGGTCAGTCTGGAGAGTTTATTTATTTTATTTATATTTACTAGTACTCCTTCGAGTTTGGACTGATGATGTGGCATGTTTTCACAAGTCACACACATTACATGATGCTTCTGGATTTGAAAAGATACAGGTACTATTTAAAATTATACCATCACAGTCAAAAGCGTCTTATGACAGCATTTCTTTATACAATCTAATTTCTGATCAATCCCTATAATTGCCATCTAAATCGTCACATAAATTCAGAATATTATTCGGAATCCCGAAATAAATACTTATAATGATAAGACACCCGAATTGAACGGCTCGATGACATATTTCTTAATAGACGGAATCCTGGATGGAACGAAACCAGTGGAATCCATTCCACGTTATCCTCTATATTACGAGGAAACTATTTTAGGTGGCACTGTTAACATAATATGCTGAGTGACTATAATAACGCAAGCTCACCTGTATCGGGCCCGCCATCTTTACTGCGGAACTGCTGCAACTTCCGCTCGAGCTTCTGCTGCCGGCGCCGGCGCATCACCGCCTCCGGGTTGCTTATGCTGCGCGTGAACGACGTCTCTGGCAGTTCTGACAACGGACAACAGTGCTTAATTAAGAACGGTGCGCTTCGATGGGGATTTGGCGTATCTATGGCACCTTATGTACATTAGTTGAATATTACCAATACATTAATACTCACTATTATATGTCTTAAATTATTTTTCTATATGCAGTTCACTTAAATCTATTTGTAAATTACCGAAATATCGTCCATAGATAAATTGTATTAGGATTATCTATAAAAAGCCACAGTGGTCCGCCTGTTGGAAAGTACTTTATGATTTCATAAGGCACAAATTTGGGAAAAATAATATTTTTCCAGGTTGATCTGACCAAGAATCAGACCAGCGACCTATGCAGTTTAGCACTCGAACAACGCAATTTTAACGAGCTAACTTTTTCCTTTGACTAGCGACCCATCTCGGCGTTTACTTAGAAGATTGTAGACTATTTTCTTTCTAGATAATCAATCTAAATCTATCTATTGATGATATCCGTATAAAAATCAGGGACAGAGGTTGTTAGAAAAGTCCTAATAGTTTGAATCTGTGTTTGTCAGCGCGGCAGGATACATTTATTAAGAAATTTGTAGAGAATCGTTATTGTTACATCCTCCCTGCGGTCTATCTATCAAGCATTATGTTTATCCACGACCCACTGTGCAATAATTACCTGTGTAAAGTTTCTCGGCGACTGGACGGTTTTCATTGTTAGTGTCTGATTTTAATCTCGATAGTTTCTCTTTTTTCTTCAGTTCTTTCTTCTCTCGTTTGGAAAGTTTCCGCTTGAAGTTTTGATCACCTTTTTCGTTGACGGCAGATAGCGGGACCTGGGAAAGCAATGAGAAAACGTCAGTATGGGATATTTGGTATATGTGTGTGTATATGAATTAATGTACACCACTTATTAATCACGTAGCGGACTTGTTTGGTTGAAGACTGACACTATTCAATAAGGTTATTTTTTCAGTAACTAGTATAGTTATAATAATATCCTAACCTATAAACGCCGTGGCTATTTAAAGTAGTTCTTCTACATTGAGATGAGCCATTATCTACGCAGGAGATATTATTATAGTACACAAGTATCTGCGCAAACACAGGTACACTCTCTGTTCCTTTACTGTCATATTTCGGTGTGACGGCAATGCGACATGACCAGGGAGAGGTAAAAGCTAATCTATACAAATATAAAAAAGCTAAAGAGTTTGTTTGTTTGAATTAAAAAAATATTTTTGCGTTGTATCGTTCATTTACCGAGGAAGGCTATAAGGCTAATAACATTAACCATAAACGCGGGTGAAACCGCGGGCACAGCTTGTGATAATATAAACACATGTGAGTGACCTCGTTGTTGGTGAGGCACTTGAGCAGGAAGCGCCCCTCGCGGTCCTCGGTGTGCCAGTTGAGCTGCACCAGCAGCGGCTTCTCGTGCGGCTCCAGCCGGCGCTCGTCGTCCGGCCCGTGCGTCTCCCACAGCGAGTACGAGCCCAGCGACAGCATGCGCATGTCCGGACGGAACTTCTCGATCAGCGTCTCTGCGCACGCGCACACAACAACAACGTCAGTCAAAATACAACCGGACCAGATTAAACCGGCGCGACGCAGACGGGGAGTCAACCTTTGAAAAAAGGCATAGGCTATCTGAAAATCAGACAAGTCGGACTACCGACTTAGTACTTAAATACGTGGTTTTGCCGAACTACGGACACATTTATAAAATGAATAGCGCTCCAGCTAATAGCTTATTAAGTACGGAGATCCAGGTGCGCTGCTGTGGGCAAGGCAAATGGCACCTTATTTATTACATTATTTAATTAATAATTTTTGATGATTTGCAATATCTGATTTATAATTTAGTCTGTGACGAACTTAAGGAAATATATCTATTCAGACACCGTTTGTTTAATAAAGAAATAAATTTCCTAACGCGCCATAACATGAAGGCCCTGCCAGAAATCGTGAAAAACCTACTACCTACTAGTTTTTACTGCAATGTTACGCCTAATCTGACAATTGATATTTGCACATCCGAATCCTAAATTGTTTTAAACGAAAAAAGTGCGACCGGGACGAAGACATCAGACCGCATAAAAAGCGCACAACAATAGCCGCCCAATTCGCGCATCATCCGCCGCTACTTGAGGACTGATCCTTTTCAATGATCAAATTGGCTGCTTAGTTTGAAAAGTGGGACTTTGAGCTTCCGGCCAGTGTTAGGAGAATTATTCCTTATCAAATAAAAAAATTGGCAGTTTGCAACCAATTGTATTATTAAACTTGTTAAACTCTTTTTTTATTGTATTGTTAAACTCTGATGACATATAGCTCTATTTTTATGACAGATAATATAGTTATAAACTTACATACATACAATCACGTCTGCAATCCCCGAAGGGGTAGGCAGAGTCAAATAGGCAGCAAGCCCCTTTAATATTTTTTTAACAAAAAAATATCTGGGTTAGGTACAAGCGGCTAGCTCGTCCTTATTAACTAAATCGTTTTGTATTCAAGTAAATCGGTTCATTACCAGCTGCTCGAAGATAGACTTCCACGAGACGGTTCATTCAAGGTAATCAGATATTCATTCATAAAACGCGAACAACATTATAGCAGAGGAAGGAAGTACAGAAAATCCGTGTATAAATTGTAGCGATAAATATATAATAAAATTTACCTTATTAAACAATTAAGGCAATTAATAAGCATATATTAATAATTGTCTCGAATGAACTATACGTTTATCATATAGGTATCGCAACCGGACTCCATAGATATGGATCAGATATCATATCTATTGCTTTTATCTACGTATGCTTTATAATGTCAAAACAATGCACTTTTTGAATTTGATAAGTTTGCGCATGTTTTTATAAAAAAAAAATATTATCAAAATAAGAATAGGTACCCGAACCATATTTAAAGCGCCGCCTACAACCCTGAGGGATTGGTGTACAGAATACTGTTACACAATAAAATTAAAACTAATGATACTTGCTAAAACAATGACCATCTACCATCCATCCTGATGCCTGTGACATTAGGATATAACACAGCCTTCAATTAATTATTCAAAAAAGTCAATATTGAGTGAAACAATTGAACAATCATGGCGCGTGTCATGTTAAAAGCGATAATGTTTCCTGTAATTCTGTTTATCATGATAGATATACAGATATATTGTATAGATCTGCACGATGCACATTACGATGAATACATTATTAATACAATAATGGCATTGTTAATTTTATTTATCAAACACAAATATTACCCTTTTGTAAACATATTTGTATTAATATTATGCAATTAAAATCAACGAAGATTACTAAGTAAATAGATTAGCGAAAAGTATTATTGTTGGTTGTAATTATAATAAATGATCTATTTATAGTAAATAAATGTTGAGGGAGGTCACTAACCGGCTTAACTTTTAATTAACGTTATTAATTAATTCAAACATAAGATAAACAACAACCATTATATTTTGATACAGTTAACTGACACTGCGATAGCCCCAACAAGTATATTTCAGATATTATGCCAATTTACGTAGGAAATTACCTACTAACATTTGGGTTAATATTCTTGGTCTCAATTAGTGGTGATAATGCTGACCGTTGATATAACTGTGCTGTCTTTCAAAGGATAAAGTGTAGTTGTAATTAGACTAATTTCAGTGACCCGACATCATCAAGAAACATAAATAGCAGGCGAATAAATTGTTATTGTTGAAATGGACCTACTGGTCTCAATTTTGTCTAAAATTTATAATATGTAGTTCTAAACTATATTATTAAATGTATAAGAGGAATCAGATATTGCTTTTAGAGCTACTCATTTATTAATACAACGTCTCCGTAGAGGCCACTTATTTAAAGCATTGCATTTATTTAAAGGTTAATGACCAGTTTGAAAAGTTTTTAAAAATTTCAATAACGTCATAATGTTATTCTGTCAATTGTATTCATGTTTATCTGAATATATATATAATATTATAGACTCATTCAATAAATAATCATGAATAAATATAATAATAATTAATAAAAAAAGTTTTTTTTTTTTTATATAATCGAATTATTGAAGAACGTATCGTCGGTGATACTGCAATGCTGCCTAACTAACAGATTATTGATTCATAAGGTCTAACTTTAACTTAAATAACATTGAAAATTAGGCCTTATGATCAAGTGTTAGTTACGCGGTATTGCAGTACCATCGACGGAATTTTACATTAAGATAATTGTTCCACTAATAACGAACAGCATTCGTTTCGTCCTCACCTATGACATCGCTCACTGTGGCATCGGACGCCACACGGATACATTTCGTGGCTATCTTCTGTCCAGAGTCTTGAAAGTAGAAGCGCATCACACCATGGAACTCCAAGTTCTGAAAGAAAATAACATCTCCCGTGGTAAAGCACACACAAAGAGGATACCTTCAAAGCAAAAACTTATCTAAGAAGAGATAAGAAAATGTTGCTAAACGTTTATCTATGCAAAATGTTTATCAAAGCGGTTCGCGTGACTCAGGTTTTAAGAAAAGAAATACAACACAAAAGGTTATTCTCAGACAGTTCACTTTAAATTCGCAACACAATATAACTGCAGTTTTAAAATCTTAAGTCGTAAATTCGATACCAACACTAACCAAGTATTAGAATATCTAAACTAGTTGGATCTTTCAAATTTAGTAAACTTTCAATTATTATGTTGATGGTAGCCCATAAATGTTGAAAGCGAGATGTGAGGAAACTAAGGAAAGTCGATTTCCCCTACGGCCCGTGCACAAACGACTTGGGTAGTTAGTGCGTTAATAGTAACCTATTGAGCGCGTTTCCTGCGGACTCTTGTGACAGCTAATCATCGCAAACTTCTCATACTAGAGTACCTCTTTACGGGAAAGTAATATCCTACCGATATATGCTAATGTGGTTAAATATGTGTCTATCGTGGCATGCTTAACAAACATCAAACTCAAGCACAAGTTTAAACAAGGCATTTTCAAAATTACCAAATCCCCGTTGGTAAGCGTTTGTTAGTATTCCATGAAAAAGTGCCTGGCTTAAACAATATGATAAATAGCTTGTCTGGCAAATGTCCGCGTTTGCTGAAAATCTGTTACGAGATAATATTATGTTGTCTATTTTTATGATTCATACATGTCCACAGATTAGTTGGTGATGCATCTACTGTAATAGTATTTAGTTTTTTCTACTCTTTACCAGTTATTGTGGCTGTTAGTCCTTAATTAATATTGTACTTTATACGTGAATGACACATATTTTCATTTACGTCTGCTTGGGTTGATTTATATTTATATATACTCATATTTATCTAACACCGACAATTTTTTGCTATTTTGGATATTTTTACTGCATATAATCGAAAATTTTTGATAACCTATCCTAAATTACCATAAAGAAAAGAGTTAACGTTAGCTACCGAGCCATCAAGAAAATATAGGAGAACAATATGAGAGCAATTAAGTGATCGTGGGAGCTTCAGCTGCTTTATTAAAATGTTTAATAAGTCCTTAACAAACACAGTTCTTGTCAACCAAAGATCTACATAAAACACATATAATATTGTCCGCAGTCACTTTCTCTCTTTTGTAGAAATTATTAGGATATAATTTAGTCTATCTTTGTGTCTATGGTCGAAACGAATGTTTCGATCGAAGGAGATAAACAAACAGAAGGGTACCTCGTTCGGCTCGCTGAGTTCGAACAGATCGAGACGATTGGCGTTCCACTGCTGGATCATGGTGCGAAGCGCCTCGCGGTCCAGCATGCGCTTGTCCGCCGCGTCCATCGTGTCACCGCATCCAGTCTACCTGGAAACAGAACAAACAATACTGTTACATTTAGCATCTTACTGAGAGGCTAGTGCTAGCCCCAGCCAGCAGCATTCATCATCTTCCTAGCGTTATTTCCCGTGTTTAGACGGGGTCCGCCTAGACCATGATCCAGGATTAAGCGAGTCTGGGTAAGACATTGAAGCGACTGCCGATCTGACCTTCGTAACCCTAAGATAGGGGAACCAGAAAATTTTGCAAATTCAAAGTTGTTTGAATTTGCAGGTTTCATCTCGATGTTTTCCCTCACCGTCGAGCTAGTAGTATAAATACGTACATAGATTTGAAAAATCTAGAGGTACATGCCCGGGCTTGAATCCGCACACCTCGGATAATAGGCGCGTGTCCTTGCCATTGAGCTACCACCGCTCAAGCCAGCAGCATTTGAGCAGAATTTAATATCGTCTCCAGTTTCGAATGTTGCTAGGGACAAACCTTAGCATAGTTTAGTATTTAAGCACCAACATCTTCCTAGTGTTATATCCGGTGTTTAGTTTGGGTCCGCTTGCACTATGGATGCTGGATCTAGGTGATTCGGTTATTACCTTAAAGCGACTGTCATAGGCTTAGGACAGACAGACAAATTTGATTTTTTTTACGATGGCTGCAGATCCATAGTTTTTTGAATGTGAAAATTTCCTCATGATTGAACCAGCACCCTTCAACATGCCAAGTAAGCGTACCTTTACCACTGAGCTTCTACCGTTCTTAAAAGTTTATAATATGCCTATTCTATTGTATGTCAATCTACCAATAAATTTAAATGGTTACATAGTATAGTAATTTATACGCAATTTGAAGATGATTCCTCTTTGAGTCACAGTCATAAGAAATGTCTCGTCATTCAATATTAGGCCAATCTATTTGAACTTAGACAATGGAGATAAAGAGTACAATTGCTTCTTCTAAGTGGCACAAGTGTAAGTAGATTAGAACAAAAGAATGGCAAACGGTTATAAAATTTAAATGGGTGTGCAATATTATTACGGTAATGCTTTTGATTGAATCGATATTTACCATAAGCCTAGAGAACGAAATACAGTTTATGGTTTTTGAACTCTAACCCTAATATCTAATAATATAATCTAATATGTATAAACCAAATACAGCCCGTTTGAGTGATGATATGATGTTCTATAACAAAACTAATTGGATTAGGTATCAATATTTATATCATATTACAAGACGACACCAAATATGATTTAAAAATACGACAATAAAAATTCCCTACTGATTTTAGTGTTTCCAATACTTATTCGCTCATCTGAGTAGTAATAGTACTCCAATATGATAATATGAAAACACTATAATATGATAACATTAATCAAAGTAATGACAAAATTTAGGATCAATAACTTTTCGAGCGTTTTAATCTTGTTATTGCGCAGGAGTGTTCATTCCAACGCATAGAAGCGGTATCAACAAGCTAATTTCGATAAGGCTCCGATAATGCATAAAATATTGCTTACAATCATGTGCGCTTAGTGTGAAATTTACTAGGTAAATACTCGTAAAACTGTTGAAAATATAAATGCAGTAACGGAGTTCTCCCAGATACCTGTCTTTTAGTACCGTTGCTTCCATCAAAGTCATCGCGTAAGGAAGGATGGTATTGCAAGCATTCACCGATGCCTTACGAAATACCGCGAGGTGGAACATCGTGAAACTGTTGAATCAAACAGCGGCTATGGCAACCGTTTGTTGATGCTAATCAAAAAAGGAGGTCACGCCGGTTCGACTTATCAGGTACTTTCAATTATGGACAAACTCGGATTTAATTACCGTGCCGATTCCAATTAAAAATAATCCACCGTGGGGATAGTTGCAACATAATATTGGAGATCTAGAGGCACTCACTGTCAGTCATCCAGTATTATTATGTTTCGTTACTTTATTACACCTATTAAAACGGTACCCAAGTAATTTGCGGCACTCCGTCAAATTGTGTTCTCCTAACGATTTGCGGCTGATGGACGAAGTTTCAGTCGGATATTTTTTGAATGGTTGCTTATTTAATTACTTAAATTTGCAATATTATATAAAAATTGTAGGTGGGCGTTTCTGGCATACATCATGTGCCGGCGCACCTACACATGCGCCGGCCGTATTTATAACGTAAACATATGGCCCGCGCCGCCAGCGCTGAAACGACCAAACACGAAATCTGTAAATACCTCACTCTTTTAATGTGCTCCGTAAACATCGGTAACTTTATAGCTAATCAATCGATACGACTAAATTTAACCTGCCATTTATAATTCAATGAAAGCTAATGCATATGTGATTGCCACAAAATCAATAAACTAATCAGATAGGTATATAGAATCGAATTTATTAAAAACGGAGACTCTACAGTCAGATCAGATTGGATTTTTTTTTATTAAGAATTAATATTAACAAACGGATGAATTTAAAGTTTTTTGTTTATCTACATATGAAATTTAAGACAAGGTTGTGGAGGAAACTAATACTCATAAAAAAGAGCAGACGTAGTCAAATTAGTTGAATCATAGAATCGTCGTTTCCGATTCAAACATTTGACATACCTGCTTGAGCAAGTGCCACTACACTATATTTAGAAAATTATAATTTTACGTAACATTCTTCAAGTTCGCTCGGCGCTCTGCATTCCATGCATGCTCGCGGTACCTCGAGCACAGCGTACGTTTCGCGTTACTCAGAAACGTGTTCCTATTTCAATTTTCATCCGAAACCAGTTTATTAGTGTTAGCCGTCGGAAACCGAAACAGCCGCCAGCGTTGTTATGGTTGGGCTCGCTTCCGCTATGAGCGCGAGTAGCTGCTGCGACTCGTGGGCCAACTTCGCTTAGGCATGAACGAGGAACCGCGAACCGTTCAAAACACGGCTCGTTGACTCGTAAAAATAAACACACGCTGTACCAACCGTAGCATAGGCGCATGATATATCCGTTGACTGCAACAAAATACCTATTACCCCTGAAGCATTAAAGGCAACTAAATTTATAGCAATAGAGAGACCGTTATTTAAAATTATTCAATGAGGTACAAGGACATCTCATGTCTAATAAAGCGGAGAGCACATGAGTAGAATTGATAATGTAGCCGATATATTTAGTTGGTAAAACAAACGTAAAGGAGTTGTCAATCGTGGCGGAACTTCACGGTTGGGCGCCGACCTTGCCCCTTCCTGTGGTGAGCGCACCAAACGATCTCGCAGACCAGGCCACGCTAGATTCTATTCAATACGTCTACGTCTATTATTATCATAGATTATCATAAATAAGACTAGCATAAGACTCAAGTCCCAAATACATATATTATGCGTTGAATCGTTCCTGAATTCATCAGCTTTTTGGTCATCATCATAATTATGATGATCGGATACAATTGTGTTCTCGATATCCGATATCCACGCATAAACTTTAGTTCAAGGCTGATAACAATTCCATTCGCCATAAGGCACTCCTAAATAGTTTAATTTGGGAGTGTTTTACTCATATGAATTTGAATAGACATTTCATGCCAGAATGACATTGTAATTTAAAATAAATAAGTTGGCATAACAATGCTACAACTACTACTACTATGGTTACTAATTGAATATCGAAGATATATTTTTATAGTTTACTATAAGAATAATGAGAATTGTAATATCAGACAATATAATCTATACTAATAATAAAACTAAAGAGTTTGTTTGCTTGAATGCGCTAATCTCAGGAACTACTGGTCCGATTTGGAAAATTTCTTCAATGTTAGATAGCCCATTTATCGAGGAAGGCTAATATATAACATTTCTGCTGTGAAACAGCGGGCACAGCTAGCAATTATAATAACATCCTAAGTATTTAATTGAATGGAGTAATACGATAAGCAAAATAAATTCCAAACTCTCACATTATAAAAGACATATTTAAATCCTACGTGCCAACATTCCATTCCACTCATTTCAGCATAACAGTACAGAGCAGGTGCATATTGACATTGGCGCTGAATACACTAACAAAGCCGAATAATAAACACCATCTACCTAGTTTCCATTGAACAGGTTAATTCCGTTTAAGTGCACCGTGGGAAAGCGTGAGTTAAATAACGATATGGGTGCAAAAACTGTGTGTTCGAACACCGACCCCCGCGCAAGTGCATAGGGGCGTAACAAGTGGGCCTCCGCGACCCTGCGCCGGCGCGCCCTTCCCACTTCAACTGCCTTTTGAACTTATTACCAACCAACACTTATACCATCCACTTTAAATACCAATACTGATATTAAGTTAAAAATAAACAGGAATGCTAAGCTTTTTAGCACAGAGCCATATTCTTTTGCATTGTTTGTTTATGTTTAATTCATTTGATGGGGATAATTGATAGCCATATTATCGTAGATAAATTTAAATAGTGGGGTTATTATTAAACATTGCTTCCGGATCCACGGTCCCTTACCCAAGGGAAATAGTACCTACCTACATAATTTGGGTCCAATGCAAGTTGGCTACAAAACAAGTACATTCAAATAACAACACAACTAACAGGTTTTTTAGCAAATATCACTTACACTTAATTTGCATAAATTTCGTAACTAAAGGGGAAGCTTCTTGCAGTCAGTCAAAGTCGGACAATGCATCTCATCTTCGCATTTACGCGAAGTGAAAAGATTCTATTCAAATGTTTGCTAAGTAATTTTTGTAACGGGACCGGAGCAACCCGGCGGGCACGCATCGGCGCTACTCCACACGACGCGGATGTGACATTAATATAATCGCGTGCTCAACCACCTAACTCGAGTTACGGGAATCGTGAAATTCTCTGTGTGCGGCTCGGCCGATTATCGCTCGTCGCGTCGCAGCCGCGAGACTGCAGGCCTGAGAACTTGGCTCCCTTGTGCGAAGCTCCCATGTCTGTTATGTAATGCGGCTGTACTGTTATAGTCTGTCACGCAATACTAATTGACGGTGTACGCTCATCTTACATCGACGCTCCGTCTCAGGCCATTCCTTATCTCGGAGACGGCTAACATTTTAAAACCGGCTTTTGTATCAACGGTGCCCTCGTTTGTAGACGGACAACGAGTTTTTAGATCACCTTTATCAATGTGGGGAGGGTGATGTCAGCCGACCATTGCTCTTTTATGTTGCATTCTTAACTACAGTGCAGCCTGTCGCAAAAAGCTAAGAAATATTATATATTCTAATATATTATCCATTTTATAGCTATCTTAAAAGCATTTTACTTTCTAATAGTCACTTTATTGTAATTATTGTCCCGATAGTACCAATATAGTGTCATGCTAGTTGAAATAACTAACACTAGCACTTATAAATAAAAATCTTTATGCATGTGATTACTATAATATAGATGCATACCAAACAAAGTTCGCATCGTATTAATAGGTGGAATGCCAAGGCACCAAGCTACAGGCGAAACATGACTCACATTGAAGGCACGCGAGACTCGCTGTCGACCACGGAGCTCCACCCTGACAACCTCCTTGCACCTACTTGGCTATACTATGCGATATTTTGTGTCTTTAAGATCTTGGACTTTATATTCAATTAGGAAACATATTCTATTCACACAATATATATGATGTAAGTAGTAATATAATTAATAATAATGAGCACACCATCAATTATTTATTGATGTAAGTAACATTTCGCAACTATCCACATTGTGAATAGCTGGCATTACACCCAACTGCACCTGCCTGTGACCCGCGCGTGCATTCCACTGAAACTGGACGTGACATAATTCAAGTATCCAATTACATTGTGCGAGACATGTACACCATTTATCTTCAGCGGGCACGTCCAATGCATTGGAGAATAGTAATATTGGATTCAAATATCAATTTGAAAATAATAAAAACTGTCGCCGAGGTATTATATAGCAATAGATTTAGAGAGCTGGCTGTTGGCGAAGTGATAGTAGGGCAATGTTAGTAGTCGGGTTTCGTTCCGGTGCGTCAGAGAGAGGACGAAACATTGGCACTCGGCCGATCGCAGCGGCGAGAGCCGTGCGACCACGCGGCCACGTCTCCCGGTTCGTCGGCGAAGAGAAAAGTGTGACGCACAATCTTCATCGGCATTTGCGCCGGACGAATGACCGTGACCGGACGACGCGTTCACTCTCGACGAAAACGGGACCACGAAGCACGCGATTCCGTCGCCGTCGGTTGCTGATCGATGCTCCGCGACTCCAAAATAACAAGTCATTCTTTGATAGAAAGGGGCTTCACGAGGGAACAGAGAAGTCTGACATATTATTATATCGACCACGGGCACGTACGAGGGTTGGTCGGAGCCTGGCACGGAGTGAGGCATGCAATGGGAACCGTTTCACCTCACGCAGGCTCCCTTCAATGGTAGGCCTGACACGGAAAATGTCATTTGTCCTGATTTCGGTTACCGTCTACATTACGGGGTTGTTCTATATTAGCTTGATATATAGATGTATAAGGCTTTTCTTCCGCAAGTGTGTAAGTGGAGTGTAAGTCTGTTTTGTAATGTACCCAAAAGTAACGGCTCTGACTCAAAGATAACCACGGACAATACTGGCCTTACGCCATTTGTGCTCACACAAAGCGAGATGCCATTACAGGCCATTGTTTACTAAATTAGTATTGCAGGCGGTTAAGTGTTAAATAATACTTAATTTCGTTATTTCAATATCGAGTTCCCCCTGCATTGGGTGTAACGAAAGATTGGCACACACAGTCAGCATTGTTCTATTTGAGTCTCAAGAAACATATAAACAAATAAAATGGATGGCCAAGTTTAGTTTCAAAAGCGTGTAGCATAACAATCGATTGTACATTTCATAATAACAATCAGCTAGAAAACGCAATGTTCAGAAAGAAAACAAACAGAAATTACGATTCAAACATTTTCCATTCATAAACGTTGGCTTATTCTCGCCGTTTCACTACACAAATATTTGGATTATGTAATATGTTGTTTAGGGAGTGTTGAGTGTGAAGAGTGTAAGTATAGTAGAAATGTAAGCCGTGCGGCGGGCGGCACGGGCGCTCCACTTGCAGGCTAATTGAATTAGAAGCAATCGGCTCCAATGACGCGGTGTACTGCGCCAATGCTAGGCCCCCTTCCCCTTCGGTTGCCCTACGGTCATTGTTCACCCCACTAATACAATATGAATGCTATAATTGCGCTTTTACTCGGTCAATTAATATACTACTAAATAATATAATAAATAATAAAATAATATAATACTAAAACGTCTTCATCTTAAAAAAAATATGCTACAAGTTATTCGGAGGACTTATTTATTTATTATTTAGTGTCGTCATATTATTGCATATGCAATAATTTTATTTAATGATTACTTAAATCATTTATCACCATAACAACAACAAGCACTTATAATGATGTACCGGATACGTACAGTTGTGTCCGAATTCAAGCCTTAGAAAAAATTAAAAATTCTTACAAAATGAATGATGATATAGTATGATATATGTACGTAAATTAATATTCGCGCATTATTCGTATTTAATATTTGCGATAAAGCCGCCACAGAAATGTCCGCACTGAGGCTGATCGGCCGCCTTCCGGCGTCACGGGACGGGCGTAACCCTTGCGGTGAACGCAACATGATCCGAAGAAACAAACGAAAGCACCAGGAAAAACTGGTTGTAGTTAAATGCCATTTATTGCGGGACAGAATCGTGAAAGTTTTAGACGAGCCCATCCGACTAAGAACTGGTCAACGCATTTCAGAGTCGAACGCGACTGATGAACAAGCGATGACGATAAATCACGCATCTTCAAATGTCTGCATATTATTAGAGTAGATTCATTCAACTTCCTAAACTTTGAATTGCAGTTTGTAACAAGAGAGAAATTATAGGCACCTCAAGACATAATTTATTTGAAGTAACATATTATTTAAGAAGACGTCTAATTGACAAAATCATTAACCATCCCGTTTTTACAGTTACATATAATACAACAAATCTGTTTAAGCTACTTAAAGTACGTTCGTACACACAATTGTTGGGAGTCAACTACCCTATTGTTATCGAAATTATAAAGTTTCAAGAATAAAAAACTAGCCGATATGTAGTAGGTGTACGTATGTAAGTTTACGAAACAATTTCAAGCACTCCGCAGTCCTTAACAGGTAACGTATTCAGCCTGTACGACAGGTTATCTCATTCGGTGACCTGTTTTTAATGCCATAACAAAATTTGGGCACAGAAAGTTAAGTATTTGAAGTTGCAATTAAATATTGAGCTTGCCAATGCTCAATTTATCGGACAAACAATCTTAAGATTGCAACAACATTCATATAATTCAGGTCTATCGTCTTGAAAACAAGATGTTTTTATTACCGTTCTAAGGCTTAGAACGTTTAGTACCCGAAGACTTATCAAAGGTACGTGCAAGAATCAACACAAACAAGGTTGAAATCTTAGCGAGGCAAGCGTCCGCCGCAAGCGGTGTCTTGATAAAGCGGCCCCTTGTGGTGAAACCGTCGTGAGAAAGTAAAAAGACGCAATCAGCGAGAGAAAAGCGCGCGGAAACCGAGGCGGGAGTACCCGCCGGCTTAATAGCTGCTTAAAAATTCAGGACATCAGGCGCGTGTATGACCCACTGCTGCCTTCACATCTATTCTATGCTAAACCCAGCAGTGCAATCGTGGATTCATTGAAATTTCTCAGAATTATGATGACGAAACAAGAATCATAATTTTATAACTTCCGTATATAAGATAAGTACTTTGTAAAGTCAACATTAGAGTGAGCCTTTACTTGTTTTATATAACACCGATACTCATACATCACACACGTACCTTTCAGCTCTTACACAAACCTCATAATATCTAATAATCACGCTGATGAGAGCTGGTTTCAAATTAAATCTGTTTAAGGTACTTAATTACATTAATACATACCTCGTTGCAATATTCAGGGAAACAAGGCTTTTTGATAGGCACGAATTGGCATTAATCTAAGTCATGATATCTGAAACAAGAAATAAATATGATAAATGCGATTGGAATATTATATATCGTGTTATATTATATATTGCAAGATGAACAGTTTAAAATTTTCTGAGATAGGTCCATACTTTTTATTTTTTTAAATAAATAAATTCTCCATTCTCCTAGTTCCAAACGTAAGTTTATGCTTGTGCTATGGATACCAGGTGAAATAATACGATATACTTAAATACGTTTATAAAAATCCATGATTCGAGTACAAATGTCCATGTTCATCACACGAAACATTTGCCCCAAGCTGGATTCGAACCCGCAACCCTTGGTTTCGTGGTTAGGGTGTCTAACCACTCAACCAACTGGCTAGTCAAACACGTGTTAATCTTGGGCTTCTGATAATAAATACATCGTTATTTTATCAGTCAATTTTACAGTACTGTGTAGTTGGAACCGTTACACAGCGAATAGTCCTATCAGTAACCTAAAATTGTACGTTTAAGTGGTTATGAAATTGTAAAAGAAGCTTAATCACAAAAATTAGTAACTGAATCTGGTCGCAATCATTGTATTGAGTCAACTCACCGCGCGCAATCTGTGACTCATTGAGGCAACGACCGGGTTGTAGGAGGTACCAAAGTCAGGGGCCAGATTGTTATTTGTTGCCAAATTGACAAGATAACGTCCAAAAAAAAAGCGGACAAACTTTATTGAAAAGGCCCGGTAGTTGCGCGTCATCATAAAAGAAATACCATATTTATTTAATGGCACTGGAACAATGCACGAAATTCCTCCGTACCTACTTCCGTACGTGTGGGTACATTATGGCATACGTGTACAAATTGAAAAATGAACCCACACATACATTTTGCGGTATGTGTACAGTACAATAAATACATTTTATAAGTTACGAACGCGTCGATGAAGATATAACCTATGATCAAGCACAAGACAACAAAACTAATTAGAATGTATGACTCGTACGCATTCAATACGATCCGTAGTCCGTACTCCAACCGTGTGTATGGTGAAGTACAATTACCATAGGGACACGACAAACACGTGACACCTCACGATTCATATTTTTTTATTTTAATCATAGAAGGTATTTTAGTACCTTTTATAGTGATGTTTTATTGTCAGAAGCCCAAGATTAACACGTATGGAGTACCTATTTAACGTAACTTAGATTTATTGAGGACTAAGGTATAGAAAAGACTAATTGTATATTTATTTATGTTCAAAAGAGAACAAATAGTTTATGAGAACGTATGCAGGAAATAATCTGCGTTTACTAGAATTGGGATGTTGACACCATTTATATTTAATTTTGAAATATCAATTCTGAAAAAGAAAGTATCGTAGTATGCTGTTAAGCCTTATTGATTCTGTATCATATTGAGTCTAAGATTTTTAATTTTACAAAAACTGCTTAATATTAAGTCAGTTGACTATACAAACTAGTGACGTCACATGTTGACAAGCCCATACAAAATCTATGAAGTGATTTCGTTTTGACAGGTCTTAAAAAGTATCTCAATTGACTAGCCAGTCAACATCCCTATTACTTAAATAATATTGTCGGTATTTTATTCATATACATGAGAACTTATTATGTATATGTGACATCGAAAAAATTTTTGCGATGGAAGAAAACAATGATGATTGTATCTGTTTTATAATTTATACCCTACAAAGTCAAATGCGGTCTTCGCATTTTAACTAAGTTCCCGAAATTCCTTAACCATGACGAATACCTAGGGTTGTTTTGCGGAATACGCGGCCAGCTTCGGTTAATGACCTGTCAGCTTTCTTAATTAAAGCACTTCATTGAACACTTAAGCATTTCATTGAACCTTTATTAGGAAAAGTAAATAAAATATGCCTTAAATTATTGTCCGATGTTGGTCAGGAACTTAAAAAAAAAAAGTGCCAACTGTGTTTCTTGTCTAGCATGTCGTAAAAGGCGACTAATGGTACATATACCATTAGTCGCCTTTTGATTGTGTAGGCGACGAGCTAGCCACTTGTCACTACTTTTACACAATTTTCCATCTAACCCGGCCCATTGTCCTATGTTGGTCTGGGATTTAAAAATAATAATGTACCATCTGTGTTTCTTGCCTAGCATGTCGTAAAGGGTGACTAATAGTATGGGGTTTTGGGTATGTGATTGTGTAGGCGACGAGCAAGCCACTTGTCACAACTCTTTCACAATTTTCCATGTAACCCAGCCCAGTTTTGTTTATGGCTGAATATGGTTAAAGGGGCCTGCTGCCCTTTTGATTCTGCCTACCCCTTCGGGGATTATGGGCATAATGTTATGTTAAATTATTGACAATCATCTTCCTAGCGTAGATTTAGCGAGTCTGGTAATCACATTAAGTCGTTTGAATTTGCAGGTTTCATCACGATGTTTTCCCTCACCGCCAAGCTAGTCGTATAGATACGTGCATAGATTTGAAAAGTACGTGCTCAATCTGTTTATAAGGGTTCTGATGGATACCGACCTAGAGCGCCTATAACGCTGAAGCCGATTTTGGGATGGGTAATAGTTTTTGTGTGCCCTTCACATTGTTCGGCAGTATCTCAGTGAAGCACACGAGTCTGCAAATACGAGTAGATTTAGTATAAACCCAGACACGTAATTATAAATCTTTTCAGCTCGATCAGCAGTGAGGGAAAAAACATCGCGAGAAAACCTTACATTTAAATAACTATGGACGTGGAACTACGATCAAAATTGTAGGTATGGTGCCCCTATCTAGGGGCTATAAAGGTCAGGTGTCAGTCGCGTCTTTATAACCATGTAATAACCTTTTTTTACCGCCTAGTTACCGGTAAAAAAGCCTGAAGCAAACAACTCTGGCAATAGACGTGCTGAATGACAAATTATAATGTAAAGACAGATAAATGGTAATCTTCTGGAGCGGTGGTAGCTCAATGGTAAGGACACGCGCCTCTTAACCGAGGAGTGCGGGTTCAAACCCGGTCATGTACCTCTGGATTTTTCAAATCTATGTACGTAGGTATTTATACCACTAGCTCGACGGTGAAGGAAAAAATCGTGATGAAACCTGCAAATTCAAACAACTTTGGATTTGTAACCATGATCCAAAAATTGTCTGGTTCCCCTATCTTAGGGTTACGAAGGTCAGGTCGGCAGTCGCTTCAATGTAATTACCAGACTTGCTAAATCCTGGATCATGGTCTAAGCGGACCCCGTCTAAGCACGGGACATAACGCTAGGAAGATGATGAGATAAATGGTAATCTTGTATGAACCAAACTTAACGAAAGCGGGCCTGAAGCGATTGAAGTCAACTCTTCAGCTCCTTCATCCGCGGCAACCAGACAGTTAGATCATCAAATGTGGAGTATGCGTTAGATCACCAAGCTACGGGACGACATTTCTGAGTCAACGAAGCGCCAACTTTCTGCACACAAAGCGCGTGAATGACGTGCCGGAGCGCGGCAAATGCAGCACCGGAACGGATTGTCGCGCACACTTGACGTGAACTGTGTTTACGAAGTGCCTGCCGACTACAGGACGACAGATTGACATTCGCATCAGACAAACATATGATAGTACATAGCAATAGAGCGTTTTGTTTAGCGTATATCGGCTCGAACATTAACATAGTTCCACAGGAATTTGTGGAGTCCTATATTGTAATAAAAACAAAACCTGCTTGAGATGCACTGCAATGAGAATGCCAGTCTATGCCAGTTGTTTTTATGAATTAGGTGTCTGCCATAGAAAAGTGGGGAAAGACTAGCCTAGTGCTTAGACACTGAATCTTTTGAGGAATGTGGTCATTTATACTGGAGTCATGAAAAGCATTTTTAAATATGTCTGTCTATCCATTCGTATCCATCGTCTAGTATTTAGACCACAAGCATATGCATAGGTTGGAGATAGTCACTGATGCCTTAAGATGAAAAATGTAATACTTTGTTTGATAAAATGAAACAAAATTTCGACTTAAAAGGTCCTGAAAACCATTTGCATTGTTTTTTGAACTTGTTTATAAAAATGAAATAAAAATAAACAATATAATACACTTCACAAGCTTAATCCACTTCAGTATATCTAACTATAATGGATAAGCCAATATACAATATCTCTAAGTCAAGGAATATCAAAACTTACCCTGTGTAGAATTTGTCATTTTAGATTTCAAAAGCATCATTAATGTTTTGTATAGTAGACGCAAAAGTTACACCGGCGTTTATTACACTATGGGTATAAGATCATCCCAGAATATAATATAATTTAAATTGAACCTTTCGTGAAAATAAATACTTAAATAATAAACAAATTTACAATGAGCCTCATATGAAAGTAATAACTAAGTATACCTACATATATCCATAGCTTAACTCATAATAAATATATTACAAGACTTGTCTCCCAGAAATTTCAGACCCAAACTAAAAAAAAAAAAGGCTTAGTTTGTAAATGCCACACTACAAATTAAACTTAAATATTATTTATGCCTTAGCCAAATATTCTTGTAGTCAAACAAGATAAATGTAAAAATAGGGGAAAACCACAAATAAAGATTAAGAATTACAACACCTATGACCATATGCTTTGTTGTCATAGATAACTTCACACTCCCTGGTGATAGGCAAAGACTGCAAACTTGTATATAGTTTACATTCCATCTGGCTGTTTTAGATCATTGTATGTATAACCACATAAGTATATGGCCAGATTGGTAAAGTATTAATAAAAGGTCAGGTAATAAGTACCATTAGCCGACAAACATGTGTTAAAAAGATATTATGTGCTAGGAAGGTGTAGCAAATGGAAGGATGTGATCTCTGCCTATGAATTTTCCATAGGTTTATTTATATTTTACAAAATTTTTACATTTATGCACATACTGTCATCTGTATGTTGTTGTCGTTATAAGTAAGTATAATTTCTACAAAATTTGCTTTACAGTTCAGTCCCTACCGAGGGGTGTGTGGGACTCCCGGGACCTCTGGAATTAGAGGTCCCTGCTCCGGCCAAGATGTTACTGGCCGGGGTATACCCACTAAAACCCTGCGATACCCCTTATCGCTCGAGTGGAGGAATGCCATGGGTATGGCTGAACCTTATTACCACAACGCCCTCCAGAGTTTAGTCCACCTAAGCTAAGTAAAGATAAGTGCCTTTAATTCTCTATTTTTCTTTAAACAAAAATATCATCATGAACATGGGTTCAACATTTAATGTTAATTCATATATAATAGTATTAGTATATTTGTATGTATATTGAACTAAGAAATTAAAGCATATCTTATCTGGTATCTTATTTGGTGATGGTATATTGTATTGTATAAAAAATATAGTCCCATGTTGGTCTGGGACTTAAAAAGAATGTACCAACTGTGTTCCTTACCTAGCATGTTGTAAAAGATGACAAATGGTATATTGAGTTATGGGTGTGTGATAGTGTAGGCAATGAGCTAGCCACTATTTTTTCACACTTTTCCATCTAACCTAGTCTGGTTTTATTTTTTGGGTCAATGTGGTTAAGGGGTCTAGCTGCACTTTTAACTATACCTACCCCAACAGGGATAATGGGTGGATGATATATATATATATATATATAAATGTCTGAATAACACACCAGTCATATTATAGGTCCTCCAACCCTTACTTACTTTTAATAAACATGACAAATTAAAATTCTTACTTGACTGGAATAATCTTTTCTTATAGGTAAATTTATGAGATGTTATCTTTTTTGATTATATTATATCTTTTATATATTCAGTAGATATTTGTAATGATATCATAAAGCTTTTAAGTTTTGAGAGATACAAATCAAACAAAATATTATATCAGCTCTACAGCTAATATTAGAAAATATTTTTTAAAAAAATTTTACTTAAGACAGACAAGTATTGTTTATACCTTAATCATTGTATGGGGTAATAAACCCTAATAAGATATTTATATAGTATATAAATTGTTATTTGATAAGATCAGTAGGAGACAAACATGGGCTGATAAAATTATGACTTGAATAAAAATGTTCAGTTAAGTCTTAATTTTAAACCTAATTTATGTCTAAAATTATGGTATGTATTTAATTAAGATAAGCAAAATAGTAATTCCCATGGAGAGTAAGCTTTGTAGGCAAAGCTTTTTTTATTAAAAAGGTTACATATATACTCTCTATCATTTAAATATTGGCATACTTTAAATTCTACCCTATTTTTATAAAATGCACTGTTATAAAAAAAAATACTTGTCAAAATAATAACCATGTAGGTATTAGTTCATCTGTCCACTGCAGCTTTAAGAATACCCAGCACATTTAATTTTCATGTTTTTAAATAAAGTACCTACAACTAGTCATGTAGGAATTTTTGATGATAGATAATTTTTTTTACAGCCTAGATAATGGCATTCAAACTAACTTCCATGGTTACCAATTAACATACAGCATTATGAATGAGCTGGTCATGCGAACAGCGACTGGTGACATGGTATTCAGTTACAATACCAATTACCTTGTAAAGACCTGTTCTAGGAGCTACTACTTGATAACCAAATGATAACAAACCTCAGTAAATTAACCAGTTGCAATCCTCAAAATTCTCAGTATAACACGATGCACACATATTACTAAAAAATTCGTAAAAGACAACAAACTCCACTTGTAAACTTTGAATTTGTCAAAAACTTGAAGGCACTAAACGTTATCACATTTCAAAGTTCAGTAGAAGTTAGAAAAAGTCCAAAACACGTAAGCACTAAACGTAAATTAAAAACAAGTGAGCATAACAAAATATTATAAAGAATTTGTCGTTTTCTAAAAGTTATTTCGGCGAAAGGGATCACAAACACAAATGACGCAGACAAATGACTAAACTTCATAAAACGAACGAGTGCTGCGCCACACGACCGCAAACCAAACGCGATTTACGGCGTGCAGGCTTAGTGTTGTATAGATATGTTTTGTCATGTGATATGATCATAAATAGGATTGTAAGTCACTCGATATTTTATATTTATAAAATATATTTAATAATTCTAATTTAAGATACTAGACATTATTGACTGTGTACTTTAGTTTCAAAATTATTTATTTAGATTTATTTATTAAGTGACATATTGAAGAGAAGGGGGTGGGCAGAGCCCAAGTTCCATGGGATAACACTTGTGAAATGTGTGTAATAAACATATTTTTCTTTAAAGTAACCAAAATGAGATACAGTTGACTTAAAAATAATAAACTAATCATCCAATCAAATTTACATTAACTGTTCAAATCTAAAATATTATATTTTACCATTTTAATTATACGAATGCATTTACTTAATATTAATTATGATTTGTCGTATATACATTTCTGAATTGTATACAAAACCTTGCACCTATGCAGATTTCAAGACTTGTCGATGAAGTCGACAACTACACCAATTACCACTTGCATTTTCTAGTTTACGTTTTTGGTGATAACTTTTGCCAGCAGGTTCCACGGGGAAGAAGTTACGAGCAACTGCATTTTCACAACCGTTGTTTTCATAGTTATTATGTTATGGAAGTATTTATAAACTGCTATTACATTACTGATGTAACACATCACTATTTGTTTTTTTTTAAATAGATGCATTTAAAAACTTAGCTTTGGATTAAAATATATTGCGATAAGCTCAAAATACAAACTAAATTGGTTGGACCGCTATACATGTAGTACGATTTCATTTAGAACCGACTGGTATTTGAAACATTCCGTAGAAAGTCATTATTTAAAACACAAAAATGTCGTTTAAGTACATGAGGCATGAGAAATTGAGCATAAACCAGGATCGAAGTTGCAATACGTAGACACAAACTATGAGACAAATGAGCACTCCACCGGACAACCGATCACCGTTGTTTAAATTTCTGAACAAAAATATGTACCTAGCTGCTAGATTTATTTTACATATTAGTCTCGATCGCTTAATTATCCAATAAGATTCCGACAAAGTTTCAGCCATCCACTATTTCAACGATGTGGTTTTTCTGTCCACCAAGCCCTTCCTGATAATAGCTGTAGTACATATTAAAATACCTGCTATATTTAAATAAATTATACTCGGATTAAAGCCATTTGTTCTGCATATTACCCATCCAATGAGCGTACGATAGGCAGCTGTGCAAGAGCGACATACAATTTAGGCATATAGGTATATCTTTTAAAATGTAAGTACTTTAAATCATTTAAGATATGCGTGTAGACTACGCGTTTCCTTAGCAAACAGAAATTTGCAAATACTTGCGAAAACTTATGGAAAAATGCCAGGAGAAAAATATACACGACTTCATAGATTTATTTATATTTTTCTAAAATTTTACATTCACGCACATACACACAGTAAATGTCATTTCAAAACAATAATTTTCAGTCTGCTCCAAATACAAAAAAAAATACAAATGGCACTACTCATACCACTACATGATATTGATTTAGAGGACAATAATTTTCTAACCAATTTCTTTACAATGATGCATTAAATCATTTTGAAATGTGAATTTTCAACCTTATACTTATAGCAAAGGGAAAAAATAATATAATAAATCAAAATGAAAATATTTATTATAGAAAATAATACTTGACTGAATGTCAAAAAATTTGTAAATCTACAATGTATTGAATTTCTTAGTATAAATCAAGAGATTACAAATACCTATCAGAATAAGAATAAATCTACAAAAAAGAATCTTACAAATTATTCCTTACAGTTGTACGTGTCTAGGGAGAGCTAAGTCAGACCAACATTTATTCATGCAAGATTTTTGTAAAAAATTATTTCAAATAAATGCCATTAAATCACACAGATACATTTACTCTTAAATAACTAGGTATGTTGTGTATTATAGTTCTGAAATCTTACATTCTCACATGATTAAAGTTTGGATCGACAATCTTGGTTGAGAATTTTGTACTGTCAAGATAACCCCTTATGTAATAATCAGATTTAAATTGCTTTATGCCATTATTACACGAATGTAAACATCTACAACATGAATGTATCTGTGGCAGCACAAACAACAAGAGTTATCGTGACAAACAAATTACACTAGTATGTGTGTAATGTGTCAGAAAATAAAACACATTTTACTGGTCAGAGCCTTCATCTTCTTCGTCATCCTCCTGCTCCTCCTCAGTTGATGCAGCATCCTTCTTGGGGGGGGCGGGGTCCTTACGCGGTCTGCCGCGACCTCGTCCCTCAGTCTAGATAAACAAAGTAAACAAACAATAAATGGCTACACTTCATGCATTTAATATGACAACTACAGTACATAAGATAAAATAGTACCTTTGCCTTAGACGCAGCCTTTTTCTTGGATCCTTTGGGCCTGCCTCGCCCTCTTTTCGCTACGGGCGCTTGTTCATCATCCGACGATTTTGCAGATTCTTTCGCCTTAGCAGGTGCTGGCTGCCTTCCCCTCTTTTTAGTGTCTGCTTTAGCCTCCTGTTGAGTTTATTTTGTTTTAATTTTTTTTTAATTCTTAAGATAGGTCCATAATGACAACAGTTCAGGTGAAACAAACAGATACTTACTGATTGTGTTCCATTAGATTTCGCTCTGCCGCGTCCCTTCTTCTCCACGGTTGTTGATCCGTCATCAGACATTTTAGTCAAATAATATTATTATCTAATTAGGAAAAATCTGAAAAAGGAAATAATATTCCGTTCAATGAACTCTGCAAATAGCAAGACAATTATCACTTTCACGCTGATGCTAATTCCAGTTAACTACATACTAATGTATCTAAGTATGTATGTATAGACGAAACGACACTCATTTTAATTTTATTCAATAGGGAATCAATTGTTGAACGAAAAATACCTAGGATATAAACTAATTCAGTTGGAGGTACGTAGTAAATTGTTCTCTAAACATCACATACAAAGAAAAGACTGAGGGAAATGTCAACAACCGCGTAAAAGACGCCAACCTACGGGTAAACTAATTATGGAGTATTATGGCTAAAGTAGGCTGATTAGGAAATAAACCGATTTGCAAATGAAAGAATTAAACTTAAAACGTCTAGTTTATTAAATTACAACACTAAAAACACTCACTTATCAGAAGATTCTACATAGAACTACAAAAGTAATTTTACGAGGAGGGACCAAGCCAATATAATGGAGTCGGCTACGATTAAGTAAATATGAAATATTAATGCGCAGCGGGACTTGATATTTTTTATATCAGTTAATGGTACAACAAACACTAATTAAAATGAAGGTAATCTATATAAGTATTTAAAAATGAAGAATAAATATTACTCACAAACTGTTTACAGCGTACGTTAACGCAAATGTCCAAAGAGAATATTATGGCGGGGCGGGCGGCAAAACGACCGGCGTTTGTTTGGCGTCGTTGTAGAGGGCGCCAATGGACACATTTAACAGGAAATTATCCATGGGGTATTTTAAGAGATTGAAGTTAATAATGTCAGAAATATTAAAATTTATTCTAATTCAATGCCATAAGGTAAAAAAACCGTGCGCAATAAGCTTATGAAAGCAAATGTTCTTGAGAATTGATATTTTAAGAGACATTTTTAAAATTTACCGCAAAAATTTCACGCTGTTAGAATTGCCAAGCAAAAATTTTATACCAAAATGCATTCTATACTGATTATTGATAGAATTTTAAAAGGAAACTTTGATTTTACTTTCATTTTGTGAGATGATAATGTAAAATAGTATAACAGTTATTGACTAATAGTAATTAGGTAGGTACCTATTTTTTTGCTTGGCTTTGCACACCCTATCCTTCAGCTACAAATACACGCGACGTTGAGGAGTGAATATACTAATGGTTACACAGTCAGTTGTAGGTACATTAAGTAAACTATTTCCTATGTACCACATCACATTGACATTCCGACTCGTCCTCTGTATGCTTAAAATAACTTATCCCATCAAAAACAATACTTGTCAAAAAAACCTAGTCTCGCAACTCAGTTGTTCTACGCTAAAAAGTTGTGAGATCCATATAATACCAAGTCGGTTATTAATATATTCAGTCTCTACTTAAGTGACTTTCTATCTTAATACGTCCAGTCCCTAAGACCACGATCGTGATCCATAACAATTGAAAATCAATTGTGTCTAGAATCTCCGTACTCGAAGCATTAAGCTGTTACGTAATAATTAACAGCATCTTATAATGACGCATATCAATATTAAAAATCTTTAACGTTTTATATAAATATATTGAGACTCGGCCATCGGATGAAAACACGTGTAAATTAAATTATTCAGTGAAAATGAAATTTGAAATATACCGTGTCTTTACAATGCCTGCATGGTTACTGAAAATTCAGTCTTCTAGTTTTATCCACAACGAAGTTACAGGGGGTCGAAAATGGCCTGAATTGCTTCGAGAAAAGGATGGTACGGCCGTGCCGCTTTTTTGCTCGACTTGGCGGGGGCACTGCCGTGCCCCCAGATATATCTGATACCTGTATATGATATCTGATAAGAAGGTACGTGCTAAAGAAAGATGAGATTTTATAATTTTTATTCTTAGTGATAAAAAACTCTACGGGTGTATATTTCCTTATGTTGAATTGTTTTTTTTGTAAGAACACAGATCACTATACTCGATGCTTTAAATATATAGCACAGACGAGTAATAGTCACATAATATTAGCTACCTCCCGGGTCATCGGATTTGTGTATATATGTAAGTATAAAAATCGTAAAATCTCACCAAATTCTTTCAGGACAAGCACAAAATAATATTTAGACAGAATTAGTTGCATTGCAAATCTACACACTTCAATAGATTTATCTAATCTCATAAATAATAATAATAATAATTAAAAAAAACGCTATAAGAAGTCGATCGCCTTGTTAGCCGTTTCCCGCGCTTTTTATTAAGTTTGACGAAAATTTATGCTGGCTGTTATGGATGTATTATCTTTACTTATAATAAATCTGTAGAGAGGTCAATTCTGTACATGAAATATATTTTCAAAATAACTATCAGGGGGTGATTAGTGATCGATACTAATGCCAAAAATGCAATCAGTAAAATTTTTGTCTGTCTGCCTGTCTGTCTGTCTGTATGTTCCTTATAGAAACAAAAACTACTCGACGGATTTTAACAAAACTTGGTATAATTATTCCTCATACTCCTGGGCAGGTTATAGTATACTTTTCATCACGCTACAATCAATAGGAGCAGAGTAGTGAAGGGAAATGTTTTGAAAACGGGAGAAGTTACTCCAATTTTTAAGCTTCCGTCGCGTGTGCAGCCTTAATGGTTAAAGTTACATAGAAATCATGTTTGACGGAAATAGTCTTTATATTATTAACCATAAACGCGGGTGACACCGCTGGCACAGCTAGTTTAAAATAAAAATAAAATAAATTAAGAAAGATAGAAATTAATAGAATGAAAATAAATTTATGTCACGGAACAACTTTACATACTCGTGTGTAGGGTTGCCATCCGTCCGGGTTTCCCCGGATTTGTCCTAGTTTAGAGGGCATCCGGGGAGCGTCCGGGCGGGGCTTCATTTGCAGTCCGGGTTTAAAAATGTAAGGTCTTGGGCCACCCCGACACATCCACTGTGCCCGCACGCCGCGATCAACCGACTAACCAACCCGCTATATTAAACATAATTTTCAACTGTATTTTATTACACTGACTATGTTTAAAAAAATCTGTGGATATGTCCGGGTTCAGGGCTCTAAAATCCGGGGTTTTCACGCGTCTTGTCCTGGTTGCCAAATTATGGAGATGGCAACCCTACTCGTGTGAAGTATTCTAGAAAAAGTAAAACGTCACACCTTAAAAAAAATGCCCTAAAACCCCTAAGTACTGAAACCAATGGAGATGGCATAACTACGAAAAAGTGAAGCCCAATCTGAGTGAGAAACAAATATGGCGCGTTTGCGTAGTGCTCTGAGTACTGAAACCTATGGAGACGACATAATGTTCTATACGAACAATCTGCTATACAAATATGATTAATATCGATATTGTATTCATAAACCTCTATCTGTCTCTTTTTAACAAGTCTACAATACTGCACGTAAAAAGAGACAACGATATATTTGACTTAACTATTTTCGGTAACATCATCAAGTGACGTCATAGAAATACCTAAGTGAAGCCGGCTTACCATTTTGGCTTCTCGCTTTAGGTTGTCAATGTCAGTGGAATTTGTAGTGTTTTGTGCCAATATGTATTGACAAAATTTGTGTAATAACTTAATCTAACTTGTAACATTCAGAAACATCGTCATAAATAAATTGTTCAGAGACTTAAAGTATGTAAATAAGTAAAGTGGAATGACACTACGCAAAGGCGCCATATTTGTTTCTCACTCAAATTGGGCTTCACTTTTTCGATTAGTTTCAGTACTCACGCTATCATATTATAGCGTGAAGCCACGTTTATGCATGTGTGAGTGAGATACTTAAGGATACCACATATCGGATATCTGTCTTTTGGAGCACTTGTTGTGTCAATGTGTGACGTAAGTTGCGTGTCAAGGTGGAGCACCTGATGAGCTTCAATGTCTAGTTAGTGGCGCAGAGTCCTTCTTTTTTTACTAGTCCGTGATTTTACTAAACAAAATTATTGCAATATGCATCAAACGTTACACCAGCGATCAGTTTATTAGTAGAATGTTATATAAGATCGATTATCGACACTCGAAAGAAAAAGTAGTTAAGTGATTAGGTAATTTGATTGCTAAACGGTTAGTTTAAAATAAAACTGTGAACATTTTAAAATTAATTTGTTATCTTTTTCGAAGCATTCTCGTAGGCGATATAAGAAACTCTCTTGCTTATGTCCCGAAACAGTATTTCTGGTTCGCTTTGATAAGTTAAGAAACTTCTATAATCCAAACTTACTTTTGTGACCAAAAATAAACATTTTATTACATTTTGTTTTACTTTTAATTAAAATATGTTTAAAAATAATATTCGAAATCTTGTTTTGAGAATCTTTATCGATACAATCCGATTGAATCACATCCTACTTAATTAAGTCATATTGACATATGTTGTGTCAAAGGGATAATGCTAGCGGACAATATATAGAAAAATATTGAAGAGGCTTTTATTTAATATAGCAAGCAAATTGGGAACAAGTTCTTTGTGTTTGTTATTACTAATGCAACAGTCAAAAGAAATTGATTGTTCCAGGATTTATTTTATATCTAATAAACTGATTTGTACGTATTTTTAGCATTGGCTAAAATGTTATTTAATGTACCTAAGCTTTTTATTTTTGAAAATGAGGGAACCTATCGAACCTGCCAAAGAAGATTGCTGTAACAGTGGTTGTAATCCATGTATATTTGATGTATATGAGAAACAACTTTTGTTATACAGGAAATATCAAGAAAATGATGATGTCCTAGAAAAGGCACTAAGAGAAAATGCTATATCGCAGTTAACATATACTGAATTTATTGTCGTGGATAATATAAATGTGTGTCCAGAGCATCAATTAATAATTTTGAAAGTGAAACCCAATAATCACCAAAGAATTAAATGGCAACCTGGTAGTCATTTTCTTGTTAAATACACATCTGGTGACTACTCTTGTAGTAGAGCTTATACTCCTTTAAAAAAACGAGTAAAAAGTATTGCAGAATTCTCAATTTTGGTCAAAAGATATAGTCAAGGAATTGTATCTCAATATTTATGTGACCTAAAACCATGCGAAATAACCTTATGGCGTGGTCCTTACAGTAACTATGATATCTCCCCAAACAAATTTGATAGGATCATTATGATTGCACAAGGTACTGGCATTGCACCATTTTACTCAATAATAGAAAATGTTTTGGGCAATGAAGAGGATATGACTAAATTAATATTGTTTTATTGCTGTCAAAGTAAAGAATTCATTTTATTTAGAGAGGAATTATATTCATGGAAAGGTTATTGGAATTTTACCTACACTGTTTATATAAGCAATAGCAGCAAAGATGATATTTACAAGTATCAGGAACCCATAAGAAATCATAAGCTAGACACTGTCAGTCTCTTGCATTTAATGCCCTTTTCAATGAAGGATCAGATTCTACTGTGTGGATCTGCAAAATTTATGGACTATTACAATGACTTTTTAAAATCTGAACACTGTGAAAATATTGTCCTATTTTAAAAACTGACTAATAAATAATATGGGTCATGGGTAATTATTTTATATACCTAGGTATTGTTATGTAGTTTTTAGGTGACACTATTAAGGGGTGTTTGTTTAATATCAAAGTGGATAAAAATGAGATGTACTTTGTAGGGGACTTGTGATATTGTAATAAACTTTTGAATGCAATGGAACAATACTTTTAATCTCTTGGGATACTTATTTAACTTGGGACAAAGCCTTACTAATAAGGCTTTGTCCCAAGTTAGTTTCAATAAAATGAATTATTTTTATTTCCATTCTTCACGCCTATCTTGATGATGGGATAGAATACATACCTAAGCCAAATAATATTTAATTGAGTTCAGAAATTATAGTTATATGTTCAATTTCTTACTACCCACCCAAAAAGTATTGCCCTATTCACTGTGGTAGGATGAATAATTAAAAACAATTTCATTCCCAAATTATTTTTATTCAGAGTTATTCCCGTTCGTCCCACCAGTAGGACGAACGGAAATTTCCAATGAAATTCCCGTTCACCTGGTGGGAAATTTTATAATAGTAAAATTTTATTCCTGTTTTATACGATTCTTGGTCCCATTAATACGATAATTAGTTCTAGATGTACAAACTTTAATGTTATTATTATTTGAAACTAAAATGAAACACCAAATAACTACCCATCCCAAAATTGTTTTTTATATCATTGCAGTAGGGCGAACGGGAATTTAATAAAATATTTAATTTATATTCCCGTTCGTCCTACTGGTGGGACTAAGCGTGGTGGGTGGTTCGTCCTACTACCGGAGGAGTGGGACGAACGAGAGTAATATTTATTTTATTTTATTAAATGCTCATTCATTCCACTGGTAGAATAAAACGTGATGCGAGGAACGGGAATAATCCAAATTGACGAAGTTTTAAAAGATACATTTGGGAAGGTATATAAGATGGTGAACTTTTTCAAATTTACTGGAAATATTTTTAAGTTAACAGTAAAGATTTAATGCAATACCTCTCAAAAAACAGTTTTATGAATAATTTATGAATAATATTATTGATAGTTTTTAATCTTAGGTGCCAATCAAACTTTCTACAAGACCTCAGGCGACAGAACTAACTATTAGACAAAAGCAATAAACAATTATGGTAAAATTTAAATCTCTTGTTTACTTAAATGCCATTAGCCAGATCTTGTTTACTCCTTCTGGGGGGTCTATCCATTAATGTTCATCTTAAACAGTATAACGGCCAGCTATACTTTTTGTGGATAAACTCAATCAATTCTATAAAATAATTATGGATAAAACAAGGTCTCTCTTAAAGTCTAAAATGTTTATAAATATGATAATGATAATAGTAGAAATAAGTTCGTACGTATGTTAACACTGAAATGCTTTCTTTTTTTATTTTGAAATGGTAACACCGGTTCAGTCGGTATGGATTTTTTCGCGCCGGCGCGAAACGTGTTCATTCTCAACTTGATTACCTTAGATAATTAATTTGTTTTTTACTCATAAATATGACACAGAATACAATAATTTTGGATATGTTTTTCTTTAATATTTACCGACGGGCATAAGTGTGTAATTATGTTAAAAACTTAATAAATCAAAGTGTCACATAAAGCGAGTGTTGGGTGTGTTAAATAGTGCCGAATATAAATTAAAATACTCCTTAAAAATGGGCTCTATCGTGCTGAAAAGCTTATCTATCCTACTTGGTGTGTTTTTCATATTTGTTGGTATAACAAAGTTGACACCGTTTATATCAAAGGAATTGCATAAAGACTTGGTAAGTATAGTTATATTTTAGTTATTATTTTTAATGATAGTTATTGAAAGGTCGCTAGGTGGTTGCATCGAGATTTTTGTTGCGGAGCGATGTAGCTCGCTATTTTAGTACTTGGCGTGGCGCCTAATACCATCGGGGAGTCGTCTCGGTGCGACAGTGTGACTTGCGTCTCGGGTGCGCTGTCAGCCGCGATGCCCGCTGCCCGCCGCCCGCCGCCTCACGCATCTCCTCCCCCAGACTACTTAATCACCCCTAATTGATTTGCATTCCCTCTGTCCCTCGGTCACTGAGCGATCGATTTTGCATTGCCAAAATGATTGAGCTTACAAGCTTCCGTTGATGTAACCATAGAAAACATAAGGAAGCGCGTGTGTGTATTTATGTACTTACCCAGCTACCTCGATTAATTTCAGACATTTCCGCTTCTGGTATTTTCATTATATTGACATGAATATATGCTATACTTTGGAAATTAGGTACGACCATAAGCACAATGACTTAGTTACCATAAGTAGGAACTACATAATCTGCTGTAAGATGGTAGTTATACATAATATTACCATAAAAAAAGGCTAGAATTAGAAAAAAAGTATATTTTGTCTTGCCCGAAAGGATCCATGAAATTTACAAATAACAAAATTTAATACCGATGTTAATACCTGCCATACCTACGTATGAAGTGTCATAAATGAATATGAAAGTCAATGGCTTGTATTACAATTAAGTATCTAGGTACTTAATTAAGAACTAAATCATTTAGGTATAACAGTTTAAGTTATGTGAAATAGGAACTAAAATACTTAAATGAGTAGTAGTTATTTAAGGCCGGTAGTCGCGTTTCCGTTTTTTCAGCTAACACATTCCTACCGGGAGTATTAAATGCGGTGTACGATTTAAGACCGATAGCTATTCAATGGGCGCTACCCAATCTAGGCGTGATTCATTGCTGCGGCGAAATATAAACAACATTTTCCGAAATAGATAGTATAGATCATATTTGAATGAACTATTAAAATTTAAGATTACATCGGCTAAACGTATCCAGTGCTGTCCTTGTTTTGGCAATAGGTATGTTTACCTCAATTGACGAAAACAAGCATGATAAATGCGACTCATTCTTGTCTGTATTTTATAACACGCGAAATAAAGTATATTCCATTTATACTATGTACTTTCGTTAATTATGGTAGTGAAATACTTTCCTGCACTTAACAACCCCTACACGTTCCTATAAAGTTGGACTACCTACAAATAGCGCTGTACTTATATGGTAATCAATTAGAAGAAACATGGGTTGATAATAGAAATGTTATCGTACTTAAAGATATTCATTATTGACATTTACTTTTATTAATTTAATCAATTAATTTAAACATGTTGGCATCTATTTTATATCAAGCCATATATCTATCTACCTACATAGAATTAAAAAAAATAGTCTTCACAATAAAACTATCACAATGCATTTCCACCCTAGCAAGTAGATAATAATACTTCTTAATCAAGTTTAATCAGACAAATCACTCACCTAAATACACTATTAACTTTAGTATTCTTCGAAACACCCCAATATGATTTGACCGCTTCAACATGACATACTACTACCGCGATAGTTATTAGTCACATTCTTGACTTCAAACTGCAATTAACAAAAATAATTTTGTTTTTCAGAGAAAGGAATATGTGAGATACGCTAAAGTGTTCCCGCTATCAGAGATGTTAGACTTCAAATTGCCGTCGAAATGGTACCGAAGGACCGTTGGCGGGCTTGAGATCATCTTCGGATTAGCTCTGGCACTGATTCCTAGTCGTAAGTCTCCTTTTGTGTTAGACACAAACTCAAAAAGTATGCATCTAACTATTAATTATGATCCTATGTCGCTGGAATAATGCCTACTCAAATTACTAATAATACTATGAGCTATTTAAGCAATCAATTTCATAATCCCGAATGTCGGCTTCGAACCACACGAATAAACAGAAACTCTACCGTTTTCTTTTCCTTTTGACAAGGTTGTTTGTTATTTTTACACATGTTTATATCTACATGGTTTATACGATCCGTCAACGGGCACGCATAAATAGCTTCACCGCATTAAAACTTTTGTTTGTTTGAGTAACTTTTAACTTGAATAGGGTTTAAGCCCTGGAAACCATAACACGTGAAAGGTGAAATGACGAAACTAAATGTTTTATGTTTTGTAATTTTCCCCGCGTCTATTTTTACACTTCTTGCCAGGTTAGCTCTATCCTTCTTTATTGGGCGTTAAAACTGTAACTATAGGGTAGACGCGATTTAAAAGATGATAATAAACAACTTTCAAAATATTTTATAGATGTAGTGTGGCGACAAAGATCTTAGGTGAAAAGACTTGGTGGTTGGATGTTAGAGCTGTTTAAATCTATTTTTAAAAAGCTTTGTGAACTAGCATAAACGTTACATTGGATGCATAAAACAATAAATGATAAGTCGGTACTTTATTCGACTTATCCACACTCTACGACAGGAGTACATATAGAGGGATTAGCCCCCGAAGTAGTTTTTGAAAATTGAGTTTATTGCATTAAACTAAGTACATAGGATATCTTTACATTTAACTTTCAGTAAGACATCTAATTTTTCTCTATCGACTTCAGAAGTTTGTCATCGGCATGACCACCGCGCTCACGACGGAGAGTAAGAGCTTGTTGAACACGTAAACAAGTTTTATTGAGTTGCAAACGTTTTCAGATAAGGTGAAGAACGCGGCGAACATAGGTCTGGTGTTGCTGATGATCCTAGCCGCGTACTCGCACATCATGGTGGGGGACCCCTTCGACCGGTGCGCGCCGGCCTTAGTATTCTTCTTCATGTTAAGTGGAAGACTTGTTGTTTGGTAAGTACGAGTATGTATACGTATGGAAGGTATTGATGTCCAATTGATTTCTGAATTTATCCCATAATCAATTCGTGTCAGACGTATATACCTTGGATGTCTATGGCTCAAACGGCCAAATTACAAGCTAAGTATTGAGAAAGACGATTATTTGTCAGCGTTCAATAACTCAAGAATCTACAATGCATCTTGCATTGTAGATTCTTCTGGCAATATTTATGGTTACTATTTAATGTTGACACAAAGAGGACATTCCTTCACAACTTTACTTAATTGACGGACACAGTACCTAAATTGGAAATGGGATAACTCTTTACAATTAAAGACGAGAGACGTGTTATGATTATTAACAAGTTTAAAGCGGAAATAAGCTTTTTCTATCTTGATGAAATCAGAAATGTTATTATGAAACACGCTTGCCATGCCATGCCGTAAACCAAGCAGGTTTCTTTATAATCTGTAAGGCGTTTACATAGATTATACCTGCCAAGAAAATTGAGATTGTTAAATAGTAGGTACCTACCAGATTTTAAAACAAATACATTTAGCAAAGTCGGCGTAGTAAGGTAAATAATATTTAGGTTCTGTATTCGTTTGATCGCTAAAGTTGAGGCTGATCGTGGGCAGATCTGACGTCAAAGATGCACTGAATTAGCTATCCGCTACTCGCTCGTGTCAACATCCATTGATGGACGAAGACGAGGAATGAACATGGGCAGAATGAAATAACTAATTCAGAAATGTAATATCAGAGACATTCTTAAATGTAACAAGCATTAGTTGAAAACAATTCTGAAATCGAGTGATGAGCCTCCGAGGGAAGAAAAGTATTTTATTTTTAATATAATATTACACCTACGAGTACACGCCACAAATACGCACGATTTACAAAAGTTGTATGTTATGTACCTACGTAATGAATCAGTCTATTCTTATAGTGTATGTCCTACCTATCTAATAGCATAATATCTAATAGCAGTGTAAAAAATACATAAGCTTGCTAACCAGTTGCCGAGTTACATGACGGATTAGTACAGGTTACAAATTAAATGATTGTCAAAAACGTATTTTTTCAAATAATATTACTTAAGCAATGAAAAGTATTTTCATATTGTCTATTGTAAGTATTCTGATTAATAAATAAACTAATGGATGGATCTAAATGGGCTATTTCACTTGCTCGTTATTAGATGTTTTTTATCTACATAACGGAAACGATTGACGTGGACGCTATTTCAAGGAAACCAGTACTAATAAAATAAAAAGATGAATGCAATAAAAATGTTTTTATTTTAAAACAGTGGGTGTACGGAATTTTAAATTTATGTTCGCCTGGTCACAAAAATATGTATGTCTCCATCGTGCAGAGTCTCCATCGTTCGTAGAATATTAATTGTTGATGATGATACATACTTAAGTAATATTATTATATAATTCATGTTACAATAGTTTACACGTAACTAACAAGTATAAGAGAATATGGAGTATGTTTTGATTAGTATACATAATAACATCTAACTGTGTTGCTTCAATCATAAAGTGTAATGTCACGTGCTTTTGTAAGCGATGAACTGTTAACTTCAAGCCTATAAAACATTAAGTGGCAATGTATCAGTGTACCTTGACCAATTTCTTCTGCATGTAAACAGTGGTTACGACATAAAATTAGTGGCATCGCACGCTCAAACACACGCCTGGCGCGCCGCCAGAGAATCCGCAGTGAGTCGTCCTATTGTCGCGCGTATAAACCCACAAAGTAGTCCGTTTGGAACCACAGCACAACAGGTTTAATTCATAATTTTATGTGTACTGTATACGCTGTTGCGATGCCCTGTCTATTATTAATTTCAAACACTGGAACTGATTTAACATGTAAAATAGGTATACGGCTATAATTAGAAAGAAATATTATTATACCTACCTACTTACAATAGAAAAGCAGTCGGCAACCCAATATCTATAAAGTTTATTTTTTTATTTATATTGTAATATTTTTGTACATATATAAATATCGCTTAAAAGAAAAGCTTTTTTTAGAAGGTGATAATGAAAATTGATTTACAGTAAATGACATCTGCATCCTACAAAACGTTTATAGAGACGATGTTATATCGGCATTTTTAAAAATCAATTGTATATGTATTTTTTTTTATGATTAAATTAATAAGATTCGTACGAGTAGACTGCTAGTAGGTATATCAGAAGCGTTCATTTTAGATGCTAACGCGCATTTACGTATTAGCTTTCACTAAAATATGAAAATAAAAATTTCAACAAATCTGTAGGTACACACACTGTGTAGTCTCGGATGCCGTTTCTTACTAATCAATTTATTTATTTATTTTATTTTATACGCAGGTACCAGACCAGCCGACGTGAAGAGTTGGAGAGAGCTGCCGCAACACAAAATGGGAATGGCCTCAAGAGAGAATAAACAGGGCTGCAAATCTGACTATAGTAAATTTTTATTTCATCAGTGGTGTAAGGAATTTTGTTCCCATAAAAACATCGTATACTCCGATATTTGTTTTAAAATCTTTGTTGACAAGTATTTAAGAAAAGTAAAATCGACTCATGTTATTTTAGAAGATCACGTCATGGGCCGGTGCCAAGGTGAGGGGTGACCAACAGGGTGCTCTTATATGTTTTTGTAAAGTCGCTTTACTTTTACATTGATCACATGCTGTGATTTTCCTAGTCATCTTATGTATTTTCTAGTCAGTACGCGTAGTGTTTGTATCTATTAAATAAAATGCCGAACATCTGGTAATCTATAATTAGAGTACTACAAATACCATTTAGATACCAAGTTCTCTTGGCGTAATAACTCGCCTCGGAAGAACGCGTCAATAATTTGTACCCAAAAGTGATATTAATTTAAGCGTCTTGTACTAGGTTCATTTTGTATATGTGGGCGTGATGTCTAACAATATTTGTATAAGTAACTGCCACTGTATATCGGTAGCTTTAAATAATAAAGTAATCGCACCATTAGATAAAGGTAACAGGCACTTTAAATTGTTATGTTTAATTGTATATAATTTGCTCAATAATTAAATAAACAATGCCATAGCTTTTTAATATTTTAATTAACACTACCAGTTTATCACGCAATAGTTACATAGATAAATATTCTTAGCAATGTAAGCTTCGATTTTTAAAACAGGTACCTAGAGCACTAATTTTATCCAAATGCAATTTCATCATTATCTAAAAGTCTGGAATTATGATATTTAAGCAAAGGCGTGAGCGCGATTCATTTGCTTATTATAACTACATAGTGTAATTAATTTATTTCATTGTTTAAGTGATGTGTGAATTGATGTGTTTGAAGTATGATAATGTCATTGAATAAATGAGAGGTACATTCACTTCTGGTTTTATTTCTGTTAAAGATATACAATATACATGTAGCACTCTATTAGTTATCACAGAAAGTCTGTTGATTGTATTTATTCTCATTGTTATAAATACAGAAAACATAAAACCAACCATATAAAACCATTATTTGGATGATTAATTTGACTGTTTATTCATATTTTTAATAATATTAACTTAAAAATATCAGGCTAGTAAATATACAAAAATATAACTGTACATACAACAAAGAAATATGAAAGAAACAATTTGTGTGTACAACAAAAATATAAAAATAATTAGCCTGGATACATATTATATTAGTCAATATCTTAATACACTGTACAAGCAAACATCTAAAACAAACCTGAAAATGCTGATTTCAAAATTCTTAAGCAGGGTCTCGTCCAGTCTGAAGCAGTTCCAATGCATTTCTGAGGTTGCCAATGGCTGTTTTAACGTCGTCGTAATTTAAAGCACTACTGGCCCATTTGCAATATTTTTGAGCTTTAGCAATTTGATCAGGAGTTAACTGAGCTACAGCAGTGGAATTGTCACCATACAATGATGATGGTGGTTGTGGTTGAGGTTGCTGAGATGGATCATAAGGCACAAATCCTCCAGGGTTAGGGTCTGGGGTGTAAGGGACAGGAGGTAGCTGTGATGCAGCTCTTAGGGCAGCATTTGGATCAGGCAGGGAATTGCTAAAGCTTGTCGGTATTGTTGGTGGGACCGTAGGAGGAGTAGCCGGTGTGACTGCTGTAAAACCAGGGACTTGAGGAAATCCTGAAGGCTCGGGCTGACTATCACTAGCTTCAGTAGTACTCTCGTCATTTTGATCACCTTCTGTTGGCATGGGACCTGCAATAAAGAATACAGTAAAAAATAAAACAGAATAAAAAAAATTATAAGAATTGTTATGTAGATAAAATTACCAGGTACTGGTGTTTCTCCATTCTTTAAGCAGTTGTGAATATATGCAGCTTTCCATTTGGCATATTTTCTGTTCTGGGCTGCTTCATCAGTCAATTCTCCAAAGGTGCATAGAACATCATATAACATGCCAGAAGTATAAAAGGCTTTAACAACATTTCTGAAACAAAGCACAAATCAAATGATAATTACCTCTAAACACCCTGAAGCTAAAAGTACATATCCCACACACACACAACATCAAACCCATAATCCCCAAAGGGGTAGGCAGAGTGAAAGGGGCAGCAGGCCCCTTTAACCACATTCGGCCAAAAATAAAACTCGGCTGGGTTAGATGGAAAATTGTGAAAAAGTAGTGCCATGTAGCTTGTCGCTTACACAATCACATACCCAAAATTCGATATACCATTAGTCGCCTTTTACGACATGCTAGACAAGAACCATGTTCGCAGATTCTTTTTAAGTCCCAGACCAACATGGGAAAATGGGCTGGGTTAGATGGCAAATTATTTAAAAAAGCACTATCCACAACTCAATATTTGAATGAAAAACATTGATGTTTTTCATTTAATGGTATAAATATTTGAGAATAGACAGCAGCAATATAATTACAGATTTATCATATCCAATGCGAATAATAGAAGTAATAAGAGATTATTTTAAGGGTCAATACTAATGATTACATACATAAAGTTATTCTTTACACTTACTTCCCATAATTCTGCTCTCTATCTTGTTTGTCTGCATACAGAAACAACTTCAATGCATAATTTTCCAAGTGAGCTTGAGCTGCCACTTCATTTGTGACAGCTTCATTATCCTTATGAACCTTCTTTGCTTCCTCCAACCAGTCCATGATTGCTGTGAGATAAGAAGTTAATTACACCAAAAAATGTATAAATGTTTAAGAGTGAGCAGTATAATATTTACAGATTTACCAATATCAAAGTGAAATAATTGCTTTGGTATTATGATAAGAAGTCTCTTTAGGTCTGTATATTACACAGTCTGGGAAGTCCCAGAGAGAGATGTATGTATATATTAAATATGTATTAGTCATAGTTACCCATCAACACTTTTGTCTCTTCGGGAGTTTTCTTGTTAGTTATTTTCATGCCAACTTGCAATGCATGTAATCTACACCAGTATGCTACAACAGGATCCCTTGAATCATGTTCTGCTGCTGTTTTAAGGTAATGCTGTATCGATTTAAGGCTGGGCGGACAATCCGGAATATTTACAGACATTCTGATTGATATCTATGCAAATACGCTTCGAGGAAAACTTGTCTAATGTCTGGAATATATGACACGATATACGATTATGATAGAAACAATTTAAATATCGACAACTGGAACGTAACTATAGACTTCAAAATATAGATCAATCAATTCTATACTTATTAAACTTACCAAAGAATAAATTATTTGAAATTTTCCTTGGAAAATACAAGTTTGATTTGTACTCAATCAATGTAGATAAATCTGGTCTGTGGGTGGATAAAATGAAGTCATCTGTCATCATAACACAAGACGGTGTCTAATGCACAGACGAGTAATGTAATAATGTTTACATTATTGATAAGTACATAATGCTACGTATAGGATAATGTTGACCAATCACGTTTAAAATTTTAATCCACATGTTTGTGATTTGCTGTTTTGGAGAAATTTAAACCAATCCGATCATGGTTAATTTAATTATCCAAGTCTAGTTAATAATGGAAATCTTACAGCTTTTTAAAGCAGATGAACTTATTAGTTGTTTTCAAATTAATAACTTTCTTAAAATATGTATCTATTTTGGGCTAAATTCAGATTTGTTGAGTCCTATATAGCTCATTCATTAATACCTCGATTTATAGCTAAAAGTAAAAATCTGATGCCAATTCAGTTAAATTAAAAAAGTTTATTGTCAATGTCACAGGGTTGTCAAATTTCTAATTTGTTAATCAAAGAGATGTGATGAGTTTGATTACATTTGTGAATATTTTGGGTTATTGGTAGTAATTTGGAAGTTAGTGTAATACAATTGTAATCTTATTATTATCTTATTATAATAATGCCGTCAAAACAAAGAAAAATTGCCATGATGGGCTATAGATCTGTTGGTAAAGTACAACATCAATAATTTTGTGCGTCTTACTTTTTTAACTCTGTGACGTCTCTTTAATAACAAAATACAATTTACAGGGAAATCTTCGCTAATCATACAATTTGTTGAGGGCCAATTTGTGGATTCGTATGACCCTACTATAGAAAACAGTAAGTGCAAGTGTTCCAATATGACTTTGTTTATCTAGACCTTTGCCATGTGTTTTAGTGCCTAACGATTTCTGAACTACAATTCAGATTATCGTGCCATTTGCAAATATTAATTTGCAGGATTACACACATACTTTTTTATGTAATTTAATAAAATAAGTTTAATAGTATATAAATGTTAATGGCTTTTATTTTACATGTTAAAAATACGTTAAATTTTAAATTTATCAATTAAAATCAAAGAAACAAACACATTCTTAAAACTAAATGTGGTTTTAGCATTTACCAAGTTTATTCGCCTAAATTCAACGGAGTATGAGGTAAAACTGGTGGACACAGCGGGACAAGATGAGTACAGCATATTCCCTTTGCAGTACAGCATGGACTTTCATGGTTATGTTCTTGTATACTCAATTACTTCAAGCAAAAGTTTTCAAATAGTACAAATAATTTATGACAAACTTCTAGACATGATAGGAAAAATCCAGTAAGTAATATGTATAGTTACTTTGAATTTTATTTCAAAATGAAATATCATGTCTAAATTTTATTTCTAAGTGGAATGTTTGTTATTACTTTAGTAATTGTGTTAAAGAAATAAATTTAAAACAATGTAACCTTAGTAAAAAATACTATCTCTAAATTCCAGTGTACCTATAGTTCTTGTTGGCAACAAAACAGATCTTCACTTAGAGCGTAAAATAAGCACAGAGGAAGGGAAAAGACTTGCTGAAAAGTGGAAAGCTGCCTTTGTTGAGACTAGTGCAAAGCGTAATGAGGTAAGCTAAATAAGCCTGAACACACATACATACATAACATCACACCCATAATACAAGAAGGGGTATGCAGAGTCAAAGAGGCAGCAGGCCCCTTTAACCACATTAAGCCAAAAATATAATAAGCGTGTAATAGAAAATAATTGTTTGACAAGTATCAGATTTGTTCCCTATATTCTAAATGAGTGCAATAGTTTAGTGCAGTGTTAGGTGCTTGATTGTTTTTGCCATTTTGAGCAACCCTGGCCTGGTTATAATAAAACTGTGTATGTCATGTCCGTATACTAAGTACTAATATGTTCATAATAAATGCTAATGAAGAATGTGGTAGGTAATCTCTGCCTACCCCCATCAGAAAAAGGTATGACATTATGTATGTATGTATGTATGGTAGATACAAGGGTAAATTAACTTGTTGGTAATCATTGATTTTCTTTTCAGTCCGTGACAGATATGTTTCATGCAATACTATCAGAAATAGAGAGATCTGATGGACACATTCAAACGAAGAATGGGTGTGTGATTTCTTAATAACAAAGGTAGATTATGAACAATGTGCTTTTTACTTAAGCAAAAGTGAGTTAGATCTAATGTTTTTATGTGCATAGCTATTGTGAGGGCAATAATCATTTTTGCATATTATGTAATGGAGCAAGTGTAATAATATTTATATCCTTTTTGCCACATGTTATTGTATATGATGAGAAAAGTATGCTTTGAGGAAATGCACATTTTTAATGTATGTTTAGTACTATATATCTTCCTAGCATTATGTCCCGTGCTTTGACGGGGTCCGCTTAGACCATGATCCAGGATTGAGCGAGTCTGGTAATTATGTTGAAGCGACTGCTGATCTGACCTTCACAACCCTAAGATAGGGGAACTAGACAATTTTTGGATCATGGATCATGTATGTTTATTACCGTCACTTATAAAAATGTGATTCTCCTGAATAGCTATGTTTTGATATTTTATAGCTTATTTGTATTCATCATAGGTGTAACATGTGGTGCAAACGTTTCCAGTGTGTCAGCAGCTGTCTCTGTAACTTTAATTATGATAACAATTTCTTCCTAATGTAGTTACATGTTGGTGCAAGAATACTACATACAGTACAATTTGTTTGTAAGATAGATTGGTACATGTTTCTCAAACATAACGGTAATCTTGATTTAATATAAAATTCTCTATGTCACATCACATTTGCAAATGTTTTAGTATTTTTTATTTTCTATATACATATTACGAAAATAAGTTGCGGCGCCAATTACTAATGTTGTCATTAAACATCTAGTTTGTTGTAATCTGTATTGTATTTCGAATATTTTAGGTCACTACAATATTTGAAAAATTTATGTTACATATTAAGTATAAAAAAAATTTAAACATTGTGCTAGAGGTATTGTAATCTGTAAGTAGGTTGTTTAAATCTTGATCCTTAAAGCAGTTGATAACATTAGTATTGGAATTGATTCTGCACAGGAAGAATGTAAGATAGAATAGAGGAGGTATGATAAAATCATTGAATGATGAGTGTTTTAACATGTATACCTTATTAAAACTACATATTTCTAAACCTAGTTTTAACCCTAGGGTAATATTTCACTATTAGCACTTGTGTTATAAGTATCAGAATCCACGAAAGTACCTCAAACACCTAGATTCAAAACAAATCAAATTCATTAACAACTATTTGACTCATTGTGCGGCGTTCAACGTGGAGTTGGAACCATTGCACCAATAGGGATGACAAATTAATTTACACAATTTAAGGGTACAAATGATTTTTTTTTTATATTTTTTACTTTTCATTACATACATATACATTTCTCAAGAATTGTAATGAATATCAAGGAGCTGCTTCAGCTTTAACATGATGGACAAAATGTTCTGCTAATGTTGTATTTCTAATGTATGCTTGTATGTTTTAAATATTTTATGAGTTGCAGTTACAGGCTTTGAAACAAAAACAAATTTTTATTACTAGCAAATTCAAAACAACTAAAGCATTAAAAAAGGGAGACTCGTAGAATATACATAAAGTGAATATAGATACATATTTTGGTTCAAAATATTTTGTGTCATTGAAATTTTGATTCTGACTTTCGTGATTAGAATTGTTTGAGAAACAGATGATGCCATCTTCTTACTTACAATATACTTAGTTTTATAATAGAAATTTAGTATGTGTGTACAGTAATTATTTATAGTTAAGAGACACATAATTGGTTGATTTGTAATTATTTGTATAAATATGTAAATAGTACATCTTATGTTAATTTTACAAATGGGGATTATTTTACATGTATATTTCTTAGATTTTGCATTTAGTGTTGGATATGTTATGAAAATTAAGTGTTAGTTATTATTAGATTTTCTTTATATAAAAAATATCATTGTATTTATAAATTCGTTAGTCAGGTTACATACTCTAGAATCAAAACACTTTCAGCCTACTTTTGAAATGAAATATATCTACGCTGTCTTAAAATATTTACATAAATTTAAATAATAAGTCAAAATGCAAGGCATATGGATCAACAGTTACAGTCCTGACTATTTGCCTAATGTTAAATATTTCTTGTGAAATTAAGAACAATTACATTTAAGAGATTGTAATGAATTTGTTATCAATACACGCACTACTGTAGTGTAAGCTTCAAAAAGGTGCTTATTATGCACAATCCTTGAAAGAAGATATTTCACATAGAATGCAGTTTTAATTTTCATTTAAAGCAATTTTTATTGCACTGAGTTGCTGTCTTGTCTGCGCAAGGAGAGTTAAATGAAGATAGAATACAGAAAATTAAAAATATTTGCAATACAGATAGTTTTTATAGTAACGGTTGCAGTTAAGTATTTCCCATAGATTTATTTTTGTGAACAATGATTTCCAAATTTATTAAGGCAATCTATGAATTAAAGTAAAAAAATGTCACCAGCATAATATAGTTATATTATTCATAATGTAGTGATCTTAAAAAAAAAAAAATTCAGTTGAATTGAGAACCTAATCCTTTTTTTTTTAATTGGTTAAAAATATAAAACTATTGTTTCGTTTAAGCAGAAGTAACTTATAGTAGGCAAAGAAGCGAGTGAATCGTTGCCTTTTTACATTATTTAATGTATTATAGCTTGTGAAATAATATGTATTTGCTATTATAGTGTTTGAAACTTGAACATGCTTTGTGAAAAAACATAAAGGTTTTAAGTAATTAAAATATAATAGAGAAATATCTTTATAGTATCTTATTGAACTAACTTGTTTAATGAACTAGCATTTCTCTATTATGTATTAAATATAAAAAATACATAATATTTTAGTTCCGATTATTTGCAATTAAGAAATCAATTTATAGTTAATTAATTGATTTAACTTTATTTTTTTATGATGTAGGTACTTTATGACTTCAAATGTTACTTTTGTCATTAAAAAACTATGGGGCACTCGCATTTTAAAAATGTATATTGATTGATGGTGTTAACTACCCAAACCACGAATGTGCGGCACGCAATGATACCTCACAATGTTCTGTGGCCTTTAACCAGAGCAGTGTGACGACCACTGCACTAGGGGAACAGTTCCTGTATCCATTTATTCCTCCTTCAGACAATTTATCGAAATAAGCAAACATTAGGTAGGTATTAGTTTGCCTATTAAACTTTACAGGTGTAGTTTGCGTATGTGTGGGTGTATTACGTGCATGTTTTTGTGAAGTTAACGTTTGGCATGGTTGAACTATGAACTTTATTACGAATTATTTTAGAATATCGTTCAGTAATGTTATTTACGAAAAATAGGTAATGATTTGGCTATGGAAAAGTCATTCCTACATAATATACTTGTATCATCAATAGCTGCCACGTAAAGCGCACTAAAATGTAGGTAATAGGTACACGTTTTTTTAATGATGTCTACTTTAATATTATCATCAATATTTCCTTCACTTATGGCAATGTAGGTATTTCTTTTTTTTTATTTATGTGCAAATGTAGTTCAATGAAAAATATTGAAATGTTACTAAGTACCTATTTGAGATCGTTTTTTATTTTCAAGTTACTAAATCTTCATAAATGCCTACCTCTTTACCTTTCTACCTATTATAATACTATAATGTATGAGTGTTGGTTAAATTTTTCACAAAATTCAAGAGATGCTCCATGTTTGCCAAATCAATTTCGTGTTAACATCGTGTTCAACTTTAAATAAATTTAATATGCCCCAGAAGATCCTCAACTACCTGTACCTACCAGTAGGTATTTAATAGACTGATTATGTAAGTCGAAAGAAAGTTCCCATCTAGACTTAGAGCTGGCAGGTTACATCGGTTAGTAACTGCAATCACGGACTAGTAAAAAAAAGAAGGACTCCGCGCCACTATTTAGTCGTTGAAGCTCTTCAGGTGCTCCAACTTGACACCCAACCTACGTCACACATTGACATAATATAAGTGCTGCAAATGACAGATATACTATATCTGGTAGGTATCCTTATCTCACTTACACATGCTTAAACTTGGCTTCACGCTATAGTATGACAGCGTGGAGTCCTTCTTTTTCTACTAGTCCGTGTCTGCAATGTATATTTAAGCACATATTTATAAATATTAGTGGTCGCCCAGTGGTCGAAATTCGACCATAATTTCTTTTAATTTTTAAAAAATATATTTTACAAGCATACTTAATTAAAAAAATATATTAGCATTCTGCACCTTTTCAAATTAACTATAATATGTGTGCGAAATTTCATACTTCTTCGTCCGCTCAATTTTCGTAAAAAGGGTTACAAAGTTTTTGCTTCCCGTATTAATTTAGACATACTGGGTGTTCTGGCGAAGAGATTCTAAGTCGGCGTTTGTCAGAGGGTAGGTATTCTTGAAATAAAATACTCTGTGTTGGCGCAGTGTCAATGATATCAATTCAAAAGTTTCCGCTTCTGCCAGGATCTCGCAATTTATTGAATTTTCTTTTCAGTTGATTTTTAGATTATTTATTGCCTATCTACCTAAACCGACGTTATGATATGATCTATTCACTTAGTCAGGTATTTTATAGGAGTAATAGTAAACTCGCAGATATTATTTGAAATATGTCAATCTATAAATTTTCTGTTTACTGCCACCAATATGTACCTGCGTTGAATACTCATCAATATGGGTATTTATTGCCATAGTGCCTACAAAGCCTTGCAAATTGTAATATCTAAAACCAGCTTAAAGTTAGATGCCAGTGTGATTTTCTTAACAATGTATGTATTTGACAAATTCAAATTGTCCTTGTAGCTTGTAGCTTGTTGGGTACCTTTAATTTAGGTTCGTAAAGTATCTCAGTTCATGGTCTGTCTGTGTTTTTTTTTAATTATGTAGCCTGCTTTTTTTGTAAGGAGGTACCAATTACTTACTTAACTTACGTTGTTTAATATTATTTGTAAATATTTATGACAAGTTAAATAAATAGCTTCTTATACCTAAGATTGTATTTTAATTGTGTTAATGCAAAGCATTTCGATCTTGCGATAGCGATACGAAGTAACGAAGGGGCTTTTATATTAAATATTCTGTTCTGAGTGACGGCCCTGTTGGGCCTGTAGATTCACACCACGCAATGGGCTCGAGATGGAACTCTGCCCCGCGCCTTGTTATTGTACATCAACTGTGTGTAACAAGTATTTATGAGGACTCGAGACGGGGTGTTCGTGGAACCTTTTACCTTGTAACTTATTAGCACGAGTGCATTAGTTAATTAATATGGTATCGGATAAGTATTTTCTGTTTTGTTTTCAAAGGCTCCAGTGGTATAGATGGGTATCTATTTATTAATGTTAAAAACATAAAAATACCGCAGTGGGTCCTAAATATGTCCGGGCCGGCTTATAAACTGTGAAGCATAATTTGGAAAGCCTGTCTGTGTGATTGAAAGAAGAAAAAGAACGAAAGAATTGACTAAATTCAAATTAAAATTCAAATTCAAAATCTTTTTTTTTATATAGGCTTCAAAAAAGCACTTATCAATGGTCAATTTAAACAGAAAAAAAAAATATTACCACCGGTTCGGAAGGTCGAATCTATCGAGAAGAAACTGGCAAGAAACTCGATAGTTACTTTTTTAAATGCCAAAATTTACAATTTCGTACTTAATAATCTACACTTACCTAGAACAACATTGCAGATGAACACTTCATTATGAAGTTAAACATATATGCTTATCATTTAGGAAGTCTTCAATCTTATAATAGCCCTTACTCATTAAAAACGCTTTAATGCACAATTTGAACTTATGTGAAGGTAATGCTAGTAGACTTTCTGGAAGTTTATTATATATTTTAATAGTAAGACCAATAAATGAATTACCACTCTTCTGGAGTCTATGATTTGGAACAGCAAGTCTGTGTTTATTTCTAGTATTAAAGCTATGAGCGTTTGACTTTTTAGGAAATTGGTCAATGTTTTTGTATATATACGTAATACTAAATTAAATTACGATGCAATTGTTAAAATGTTAATTTCTTTAAAAATATCTCTAAGAGAGTCACGTGGTCTAAGGCCGTATATATATGGCTTTAACGGCCCTTTTCTGCAATACAAAAATAGTTTGTATATTAGCCGCAGATCCCCACAGTAGCAGACCATAGGACATTTCGCTATGAAAATAACTGAAATACACCAATCTTGCTGTTTCAACATCAGTTAACTGTCTTATTTTCCTGACTACATATGCCGCCGAACCTTCCTGCCAAGGCCGCAATATGGGAACCCCATTGCAATTTAGCGTCTAGGGTGATTTCAAGAAATACAGTTGAGTTAACTACATCAATTGCTTCATTGTTCATACTGATTTGTGTATTAACTTGCCTTGTGTGGCATTGAAAACTTAACACATTTTTTTTGCATTAAGTAGAAGGTTGTTGGTAGTAAACCAATATATTACTCGTGAGAGAGCGTTATTTACATCGTCAACAAATTCCTTTTGTTGCTATCAATTTAAAAAATCAGGAAAGTATCATCAGCGAATAAAACTATCTCACATAAATCCTTTGCAAAATAAGGGAGATCATTAATGTATAAAAGAAAGAGCAGAGGTCCCAATATTGAGCCCTGGGGTACTCCCATCGATAATGGGGCACCAGAAGAGTTTGTATCATTAACACTCACTATTTGAAGCCTATCAGATAAATAAGACTTCAGCAGACTAAGTGAGTTCCCATATACACCATAATGTCGTAGCTTCATAAGCAAAGTTTGGTAAAATATTATGTCTGTGAATTTATTATAAAATTATCACAGAGAAATAAATATTTAGGACATGTATGTAGATATGTATGTATAAGTTAGAAAATAAGTAGCTTCGCTGCGTGCTATGATGAATTCTAAACTCTTTTGAATTGAATTTCATTTATTAACTAGTTTTACTTAACATTCAGTATTTTCTTTAAAATGTTTAAAAAAAATCTGTATGTAACGTTTTAAACTTTCTTATTTTTGTAGATGTGAACGGTTAACTACAATACCTATTCTTTGGTCTTATTTTTAGGAAGAAAATCAAGAGCAATGTCATTTTGACAATGACACTTCATGTCAACAACTTTTATTGTGAAAATGGCGACTACCGGGGTTGGATTTCGGTGGTTAGATTTATTAGAAAAGGAATTTGATAAAGCATGTGTCGAAGTAGAAACGTCTTTGAGTAAGTAAAAAAATCACTATACTTATTTTAAATATTCCATCATAATTGATAGTATACTACCCATACACGATATTCCATCTCAAAAGGAATGTGTCATTATCATTGCAAGAAATGTTTCCTAATGCTGTAGTATTGATAAAATAGATTGAAATGATTCTTAACTACATTTATGTTCTGTCTGTTTCTTTTGATATCGTACCCAAAAACTTCTCACTCTTATATAAGTATGTCAACTAAAGTAAATGGCTTGCTCATGTTCTATTGTTGTGGTAACTCACTGCTTACTCGATATTTGGACTATTGATAAAATATAGAATTAATTCTGTAATCGGATTTATCCATTACCATCCATATTTTTTAATATACTAAAATTTTATTAAGTTTTGTATACATTCTTGCATTTAATATATATATTTTTTTGATGCTGACTGAGTTAGACTTTATCATTAAGTTGTGTTTATATTGGAGTATTTCAGCTTAAAGATTTAATACTTATAAATGATTACAGCGGAGCTGGAGACGGAGGAGCCGGAAGTGGTGTACTCTGCTCGTCAGAAGATTGCCACTCTTAGCTCATGCTTTGCTCAACTCACACACAAGGCCCTAACAATATTTCAGAACAGTGCCAAGTTAGAGGTATGTTTATATATAAGTTCAAACATGCTTAATACATAATTTAGTTATGATACTGTAGCTATATCCTATTTATACACAAGGTATCAATGCGGGCCAATAATAGATATGTTTTATGAATACTTTAGGGACTACCTTGTAGAGTTTACTGAATGTTTAGTTTAAGATATGTAGCTGAATAAAATCTAAAGTAATGATGTGTGCTATTGGGTGGGTTTATCTTCATTTGATCTTATGTTTTAAATTAGCGGGTAATTGAAACTTATGTAATCCTATGAAAATACTTTATAATATTGCTTATAATTATTTGGAACAAATAAATATTTGATATATAGGAATTTTCCAAACTTGTTCTTCTAGTAGTTTCAAAGTAGATGGCATTAATTTACAGCATAATGGCTTGCAGAATATTATGTTTGTTATCGGATTTGGTCAGGAATAGTTCAACACAAAGCATGGTGGATCTACTTCCTGGTCACCTATTGTTGTTTTTGTTGAGACCGCATCATACTTTCCTATGCATTTGAACGTGACATTTGTACAGATTTGTGTTAGCATATCAATAGAGTGTGGATAACTTATTTGTTATTCATTAATCATTTATAGGTAAGACTTTGGATGGATTCAATACATCCTGGTCATACTGATGTTGTTGTTATTGTTTCAGTAGTGGTATGGAGTATGACTTATCATCACTAATACTCAAATCTCTTGCTAACAAAAGCTACCAAATTATTAGGGTGAATAAAACCATATATATTTAAAAATAATAAAAATCATTGAATTAATATTAGAGTATTAAATTTAATGTGAATATTAATTTTGAGAAAAACGATTGTAAAATTTTCTAAGCTTTTAAAATATTCTTAAACCTTAGGTAGATTTTATTCGAATTTATTGTAATATATTTAATATGCAGTGAAAGTAATATGATTGCTATTAAATGGAAAATAATTATATTACAAATACTTAAACATGTTATATTAAAAGTACAATATTTTTAAAGTAACTAGTTTCTCCAGCTAGGGCCACGGTCGTAGGGATGTTTGTGGGGATGTCTTCTGGGCAGTGGGCGCATTGTGGTTCCTTCTGCTGCCTTCGTAAGGCCCTTGCTCAGTATCTGTTTGTCCTCGTCCATTATGTCCCCTCCACGGCTGTCATCATACAATGCTTCAACGGGATCGTCGTCCTCCCATTCCCATTCCTCCTGTGATTCCTCTTGCTCGCCTCTGTAATAACAATGAAGTTATCCTGTATTTTACTGAATTTTCTAAGAATCTTTCTGAATAGTTCATCTTGGTTTCAACCACTACGGATTAAGGTGTATTTGTATATTGTATATTTATACTATTGTATATGTAGCTTTTGCTATTATGGACTGGAGATATATAAATGGAATGATGGATGAATTTTGATGAAAGATAAATCCTATGTGCATAATACTTTATATAAAGCTTGCTACTGAATAGATTTTTATAGAGAAGATTAAACAATATATTTTACTTGATGCCATTCAACTTTAAAAACAGCTGATCCGCGGCGGCAGTGACGTTGGCGCCCTCGTCCTTCAGTCTCGTCTCCAACCGCTGCAGCGCTGTGTCTGCGCGGTTCGTCAGGTCGACTAATTTCTCGGTCAACTGCTGCAGTTCATTCTCCTTGAAGGATGTCCTCGTAGTGTTTCGCATTACGTTTTCCAAGCGTCTACATGTCGCTTCGCTCTGAAAATGTGTAAAAGTTTTATTATAAGGTATTTGCAAGCTCCTTACTTTTTGGAATAAGTGTTTCGTTAATTTATACCACTATGCGTCGTTGTATATATGCAGTTGGTTTTATTTACCTGCACTACACTGCGTCCAGAGTTTAGTAGCTTTTGAACTTTCGTATCGTGACTCTTTATGGCAACTTGTATGTTTTGAAATTCTTGGAATGTTGACTTAGTCCTGAAAGGAGAGAGAAAATATTTGATATGTAGAATCTAGTTATAAAAACGGTGCTGTGTATATTTTAAGGTGTATACATATTTAAATACATACATATATATGTACATTTTACGTACTTATTGACGAGGGTGTCGATCAATTTGCCGATAACGTCGGCAAATTGGTTGGGGTCATCGAGTTGTACGCGCTGACACGAATCCACGAAACGCTTTTGAGCTTCTAGTAGTTCTTGCATCTGGAAAACATAATATTCACAACTCAAAGCTGTGTTTACGGGAAATTTCTGTACGACCTAGGGATTTTAAAATGTCACCTGGTTCGCACACACATGCCACTCAGGTATCAACTTTGTTCTTTTTATGTTTTGTCAGGGTGGATAAGTAAAACAATTATCCATCCACTGGCTTCAGTGATGTAGTCTTTCCTTTCGGCTTTTTCATAGTTTTCTTATTGTAGTACCTTCATATCAATCTTATAAGTGTTGTCGTTGAGCCGCCTGGTGAAGCTGGCCTCGAGGTCGGCGGAGGTGAGGCGCGCGTCGCGCTGGCGGCGGGCGAGCGCGCGCAGCCCGTCGGCCAGCTCGCGCCGCGTCACGTTCACCAGCGACAGGCCGTCCCGCATCAGCGCCTCCAGCACCAGGCCCCGATGCCAAGTGTCGGCATACGCGCCGTTCACCTGACCATTGCAATATACATTGATTACGAAAACAAGCGCGGGTTTATCCAGGCCCCTCTTTCTCACTGGGTATTTTGGGGACGTGCCCAGGGCCCCGCGGTTAAGAGGGTTCCCATAATCAGGTTTCAATAGATCCCAAATATTTATTATCGAAAAACCTATTATTTTCCTAATGTGCCTAGGGCCTCCAGTAGATGAAAGGGTTCACCATTGTAGGCACGATGGTCATGCCCTCAGCCTTAACTCGACCCGACGTACAGAGTAGCAACTCGCCAGGAAATTTACTATACAAGTCCCTAGCTGGAGGTTCACACATTTTATAAATATGTTTGTAAAAGTAATACTATATCGCGTATCTGTATAAGCCGGTAGTCCGATTAGTACTGTCTTATTTTCGGATAGCGGTGCCTCAACCTTTTTTGGAGGTTATATCGGCGCCTCCTAGATACAGGCTAACAATACCTATCGTAGCTCAAGAAAGGTTACCAAGTTGCTAAATGTTTTTGTTTTGGTTTTTGTGGATCCAAGTAGATTTTGTTGAGTAAATGAAATTTGTACGCTAAGTATATTGTCACTCCTGCTTAGTTATTCTGTGGTTGTCGTCTCCATTATGTATGTTCTATTATGTGCTTAGCCTTAACACAATTTTGAATGCTATATGTACAGTATTCAAAGCTTAAAAGGGCATTGTCAGTTTATCTAAATACCAGACTAAAACGAAACGAAAACGTGTATTAAATAGGTATGCTATATGGTTTGCAGATGCAAGATTTTTCAATTAGCTTAATGTTCCTAATTGATTGGTCTTACCTTATCCAATAAACGTCTGTGTAAATCAATTTGACTGGTCAGATTTTGCGCCAATTCCACAAGTTTAGTCTGACTGCGTTCTAATTTCTCACTGCTTTCTTTGATAGATGTCTGAAACATAAATGAAAATATATATTATTCATATAAATTTATAATGACAATGGTACTACATACCAGATTTGAATAACTATTAAAACTCTAGTACAAAGCTTAAAAATGGCCAATTCATAGTGGTGTCCTTGAACCACCTCACTTGATTGCCTAAAATATTTGTTGAAAATTCAAAATTTAACTAAAGACTTAAGTAAGTAATGTTACCAAACAAGAGAACTACATTACCTGCACATTTGCTTGAAGCATATGCAATCGATGTTCTAGTCTTTCAGCTGCAAGTTGGGCTCTTTCTAATTTGAGAGATAAAGCTGTTTCCACACGATCTGAAACATACAGTGTAAAACAAATAATGTATTGTGCGTTATCTATATTTATACATATGTATGTATATAACATCACGCCAGTAATCCCCGAAGGGGTAGGCGGAGTCAAAGGGCAGTAAGCCCTTTAACCACATTCAGCCAAAACAAATTTGGGCTGAGTTAGATGGAAAATTGTGAAAATGTAGTGACATGTGGATAATTTGCCGCCTTTACAAGCATACACCCAAAAGCTGAGCTGTGGTAGCTCAATGGTAAGGACACGCGCCTCTTAACCGAGGAGTGCGGGTTCAAACCCGGGCATGTACCTCTAGATTTTAAAAAATCTATGTACATATTTATACCACTAGCTCGACGGTGAGGGAAAACATCGTGATGAAACCTGCAAATTCAAACAACTTTGAATTTGTAACCATGATCCAAAAATTGTCTGGTTCCCCTATCTTAGGGTTACGAAGGTCAGATCGGCAGTCGCTTCAATGTAATTACCAGACTCGCTAAATCCTGGATCATGGTCTAAGCGGACCCCGTCTAAGCGCGGGACATAACGCTAGGAAGATGATGAACAAGCATACACCCAAAACCCGATATACCATTAGTCGCCTTTACGTCATGCTAGGCAAGGTATACAGTTGGCGTAAGGAATATATTGGTTGCTCTGTGAGAACATTTACTATTCATCTATTCAATACAATTTGTCCACTGCAAAGGGCCAATGATAATTCAACCAAACTAGTTGACGAACCATTACAAGCGGATCCTTTTACCAATTGATTAAACGGTGCTCTTGTTTGGTCAATTGTGAGTGATGTCGGAGCGATATTGCGAAAGTTGAACGTGAACGGTCTAAAATAGGATATGACACAATAAGATTATACTACATGACCCGCGTGTGTAGGGAACGAGTTATTAAATATTATTATGCTGCTTGGACTTATATGGGAAATTAGCATTATTGCCTTGGCGTTATAAATATGTTTTATTACAATATCGACGTCAGAAACTGGGCTATGCCCATATGTTAGCTCATTAATATTATTTTACTATTGAGTACAGAGTATATTACGTTTGGGGTATTGGCGTAGATTTACTTTGATAATACTTTTATGGGCGGAATTGGCCCCATTTTCCACTGATCTATCATTTTACTAACAAAACACTATGTGATATTAAAAACTGCATATTTCTTTTTGCTACCATACTTAAAAAATCTTAGAGTCTAAGCGGACCCCGACTAAGGATTTAGCGAGTAAGCACGGGACATAACGCTAGGAGAATGAGTGTCTTTCCGTATTTCCTTTTAGCTTTAATCCCAGGCTACAAGCCTCCTCCTGCCCTGTCCTGTCTCGTCTCGTTAAGTAGTCTAACGAAAAACAAAAGCATACCAAGTTTGTCCTGTATGACGTCAAGCCGTCTCGCCTGCTTCGCCTGCGCGGCGCTGACAGTGTCCAGCACCCTCAGACGCTCCTCAATGTTGGCCAGCACTCCGCTCAGGTCCTAACGAAAACCGGCGCGGTTAAACACACAAACATCATATCGGAAATGTTTGAATAAGTCGATGAGTCATTCACACAAGTGGTGTGTACCTTTACTTGAATTGGTGCCGTTTGGGTAGTCTGGTCTTGTCCAGTTCGTACTGTTTACATATTTGTCCGCGAGGGAATTCGAATTGCTTAGGTAATGTGATCGGTTATACTTAATTTAGAATTATTGAGGCACTTTATGTTAGATTGTAGACAGACAAGACGTTTAATAGATTCAGGTTTGGTTGTTCAATAGGTACATACCCCTATTTTAGTTAGGATTTTTAATTATCTACTCGCTCTTGCATATTCTATGGCTCATACAGAATAGTACCACAGATTTACCACTGTTCTGGGATGACTTGGAGTCTAATATCGAGATGTTGTTTGCATGAACATATCGCGAGACAGACTAGTGATAGGGAGTGTAATGCTGGATCTAACAATCCAGCTGGGCCCAGCACAATGTTGGCTCTTCTGGATCCAGCGTCATGTGCTGGTGCAATGCTACTGAATTTCAATCCCTATTAGCCATTGGAATGCTGGATTGCAATCCCTAGTATATTGGTTGATTACCTTTTGGTTGACGGAGTTGGTCGTGTACAGCCGCAGGTTGTGAGGCTCCGCGGGCGAAGTGCGCGCCAAGCAGAGGCACGCCAGCGCCGTCGCAGTCGCGCTTAACATCGCCTCGTCTGAAACATAACCCATACCCATCGTTAGCATTTTAGGGGTAAAATAACTTTTTATTATAATTTTACTAAGCATCCGAACGCGAGAGACGCTGCGAGAAAAAGTTAGTAACATGCATACTTTCACGCTTGCAATCCCCGTAAGGTAGCCAAGTAACGATAAGCTCGTAGAAACACACTGGGCCGCAAATAAAAGAGTTGGGTTAGATGCAAAATTGTGAAAAAGTAGTGACAAGTGGACATGACACCCAATACATCATTAGTCGCCTTTTACGACATGCTACCCATGTTGGTCTGGGACTTAAAAATAATGTGCCAACTGTGTTCCTTGCCTAGCATAGCATGTCGTAAAAGGCGAGTAATGGTATATCGCGATTTGGGTGTGTGATTGTGTAGGCGAAGAGATAGCCACTTGTCACTATTTTTCTAGAATATTCCATCTAACCCAGCACTTTTTTGTTTTTTTGCCTGAATGTGTTTTTTTTTCTGATCTTTTGACTCTGCCTACCCCTTCGAGGATTACGTGACGATATGTTATGTAAAAAAATATATCTATTGATTTCACTACGGTGTCAGAAATTTTGATAAATGAATAATAACTTAGTCAAGTCATATTCCATTCCACCTTTGAAGAATCTCCCGTTTTTAGTCATTATTATTCGTTAATAGATTTGATGAGATATTATTTAGCAGTGATAATTTTTTTATGTTAAAAAATAGTCATGATATGACCAATACGTAAAGTTATTTCTGAAGTAGGTATGTTCATTATTACTATCTATACGCGTTGTATGTCTCGTATCATAAAGTACACGGATGACGTGTAGTTCAGGTGTAGTATTTATAATTAGCCATTTTTCTTTGACTGATAAGCCGTTACAGGAAAATCAGCACATTATAACATAAAGTTAAAATCATTACGGGTGCATTTGATAATACTTTTGCTTTTTTTTAATGATTAAGGCGTTTTTACGTACGATGACTTGAATAAATATCAATGGAATCGCCCACTATAACTAAGCTTAATTGGCAACGGTGTACATTTGCCGATCAAATGCATGTTTTATATCTGAATTTTAGCAAATAAGCTTTCGTGGAATTAGGGATTGTAGCGTCTATGATAAAAGTAACCTAACTATCTTAAGCATAAAGGTTTTTTGCAGAGCTTGGATGACTCAAGAGTCGAGACTATTTACATGCATTTAAAATCGTTTTGTGCAAAACACGCACATAATCCAAAGAATCACAGATTTGTGATTTTTAAACTATTGTAAGTAATTCTGTTCCACTCAGTTCTAGTTAAATGATCGCATTATACATGGATGCAGGTGCATGAATAAACTCCGATGAATGAACGGACATTGAAATGCTGAGCTCGCCGGCTTACACCTCCGCGAGTCGTGTATTAAAATAATCCCTGTTGTTATTAGATTCCCTTTGTCTGCAAGCAAAGTTCTTAGCTGAACAAACACGGCGGGACGTCTCGCGCGGGGTCATTGATATCGGCCAGCCAACTCGCTTGTAATCTTTGTGGTTGATGTTTGTACATATGTTTGATTAATCACAAATTAAAATTTTGTTTTATATTTGTACGTACGCAATATATATAATATCACGCCCACAAATCACATATAGCCGAAAATATTTGTGTTGGGTTAGATAGAAAATTCTGAAAATGTACCTATCTATTAAAAAGTGGCTACTTGGTCTCACGACATGCTTGGCAAGGAACACAGTACCTAGGTATTTGTTTTTAAATGTCAGATCAACACGGGACTTATTATTTATTGCATAGCAAAAATGTACGAATGGTAGCGTTATATGCCATGCCGGTCAACTTTAAGGCTGATCAGATAAAGGACGATGTCTGCCGACAGTCGCGACATAGCGTTATGGGGAGAAATCGCTGGAACGAAATAATAAATATGCATAACAGGTATACAGACTAGAGGTAACAAATACACACACACACATATTGTGCATAAAATGGCGTTTTTAATGTCTGATGGGTGAGTCTCATCACTTTCTGTTCTTACTGGATTTATTTTATTTGCTTGGGCAATAAATCCTCTTATTGCAATTTCCATATACCTCTCGTTATATACTAACTTATATAATCTCTTCCTCATTAACATTCTTGCGCTCTTGTTGACTTATTGTTTCTTTATTAAGCCGTTCATCGTTATCTGCATCAACGAGCCCGTAAATATAATCAACGCACCGCACTGCACGCAATTTTTACTGCATGCTCCCATTTGCAACGGAATTGGACACGCTGCTGTGTGACAGCCCCATACCTTTTGCATTGGTTAATAATTACAAGAATTTAATGCTTATGATGATATTTCGTGCAGCAAATGGCATTTATAAAACGGTATTGAAAGCATAAGAGATAAAGGTACCGTTACCCTTTCGTGTGAATTTTGAGAGAAATAAGGTCAGCAGGGTCGTAAGGTTTTAAAGGAATTACAATTATATTAGATGCACAATGATCAGTCAGTGTATAAGGAATTTTATTATACACGGCCTTATATACCAAAATAGTACGAATTGGTATTTCTCTGGATTTATGAAGTACGTATTCTACACAATTTGATCATTGGTGATCCGTTTTGTCTCGTTTTAATCGCCTCAATGTATCGCTGAATTTAGGGTCATGTTTAAAGCGGAACCGGTATAAAACGCTTTTAAGAATATTGCACCTGCAATGATGTGCCTTGTACATCCTAACAGTTTTAATGCGAAGATCCTACTAACCAATTAATAATCCTACAATGTTAGCCCATGTTACGAAATTACACGTCTGTTGTTTCGGATCCGTTGCGTTTGGTAATCGTAGGCGTTTCGTGAGGTTCGATAGCAATTGTAATTTGTACTCCGAGGAAGAGGCGCGCTGTACCTTGCGCGCGTTGATTCGCGGCGCGATGACACGCATTGTTTATTTCGCCGATCACCAGCAGGTGTGCCGTCTCGTCCTGTTTATGTGCATCTATTTATTTGCATTCCGGTGCAGTTCGTGGACCCCGGGATTATCATTGTCTGCTCGCCCACGCTCCGAGGTCAGCTTTCGTCAGCCCTCTGACGTTTACATGATTACGTAACCCCTCGTAACCCAGTCTTGCTATTATAATGTCAAACTTTATTCTCCCTCATCCCATCAGTTTGAAATATTACGTAGATGTGCTAAACATAATACATAGGTATTATATTCAAGGAAGTTTTGAGTAAATAGCTGACTCTAGTTAAGTCTTAAGGAATGTGTGGAATAAAATAACGTATACAGAAGTTACTGTTACAGATTTAAGGTTTCCTAACAATATGCAAATTGAATAAAAAAATGCACGGTGCTCGAAACCCGTCGTCCGGAGAGGAGAGGATGCAATTAGAAACAGTATCGACAGTAGGCCAATGTACAATAGTGACGGTTATTAGCTCGTGATTGCATGTGGCTGATGATGTATAGACGCCGGCAGCCGGTAGACAGTCGTCACGTCACGTAGCCGCCTTTCGGAGGCCGGCGCATTCGTCACGGCCCCGCCGACCCGCGCGATGTGTATCACTGTTAATTGACGTCCGATCCGACCAGCCGGCTGCGCTTGCATATAGCCGAGCCTGATTTAACACTTTGCCGCTCTAGATTAAAACACACATCAGTAAGGTAACCCTGATATCACTTGAAAATTACCATAGTAGCACGCAGCTACTGGCATCAGTGCGCGATTGTGCGAACGTAGAAGTCAGACCCGGTGTCTGGTGCTGTGTTGTGCACAATTTATGCGTCGATGACAGATAGCTACGTGCATCACAATAGTAATGTGAACGGCTAGTCCTTAGGCCATTGTCAAAGGACTGGACATTTATTACTATACCAATTATTGAAAACCAGAATGATAATTTTATTGTTTAGTATTAGTATTTGATATTAATAATTAGTAACGAGATGGTAATTTTTTGTTATCCGATAAAATATAAAAAGTAAATGCACATATTAAGTATACTTATTTCTTAGACCAAAAGCTGGAAGACGGGATTTGAGAACAAATTGTGGTAACATATTTTTAAATATTTTTTTTATTGTACCATCACGCGCGTAATCCCCGAAGGGGGAGGCAGAGTTAAAATGGACTGCTTACCACTTTCAACCAAATCAGACTGGGCTGGGTTAGATGGGCAATTATGAAAAAGTAGTGACAAGTGGCTAGCTCGTCGCCCACACAATCATTTTATAAAACATTTTGTAACATAATGTACTAAAAAATAATTTTTAATATTTGCAAACATGCCATTGTTGGCTTATTATCTCCTACATGCCAGCTCGTTTATTCTGAATGTAAAACGTTTTTTTTATTTATGTCTTGTCAGTATAGACTTCGCGCAGATAATACTGCCAATTTCATACTAAAATATGCACTAAGTTTCAGTAAGTGGTTATTTTATTTTTGTATAGGTCGTTTCTGTACTGTTTTCTATTCTATTATGTGTTAGACGAGCCTGATTTAACACTTCGCCTTGTTGCGGGCGCGTCTGGGTAGATGCGACCATTGACAGCTAAATAATAATGATCAATGAGTGATAGCGCCTTAATGAGACGATATGAAAGGGCGCCCCGTGTACTTAAAGTCTATAAAGAAAACACTGCCTCGATTAAAGGCGCCATCTTTACACAGCCTTGTTGAATATGTCAAGACAACGGTTAAAGAAATATTGTTAAGCGCAGTTCAGTTGACGGAACCTTTCATTATTTTTTTGTTCCTGTTGCGTACCTGGAGGCAATCAGAAATTCAGAAAGAGATTATATTGAAGTACATCGACCTTCACTTCACTAAGAATGCAAGATATACTTGCATAAACAATTTCAACTATTTAGAAGCAAATAATAATTTAAATTGATGTGACTAGCCGTTCGTCGCAAAGCTAGCTTTGTAATAAAACAATATGTCTAATCAGTTTGACATGCTTGGCATAAGAGGTAACAAGATTTCTCTTACGATATTCTATCCATAGAGTGTAACGTTTAATCGTCCTGACTTGGTTTCCTGTAGCGCATAACGTGGGGCTTGTCAAAGTTCAGTGGAGCTGGAAGGGAGCCAACGCGGCTACAGCGCTCACTTCCAGGTGCTAAAACACACTTTCATTGCTCTTATTGGAACACAAATGTTCTAATGAAACCTAATTAACGTCTAGACGTTGAAGGAATAATTTTCCGTCTATTTATCGTTGGTAATCCTATCCTGACATTTCCCGAAACGCAATTTTTACGGAATTTACAGTCATTTGTTTTTGGTTAATTTGAAAGCTGCATACTAATGACTGCAATTTATTAACAATCCTTAGATATTCTTTGATGTCGTTTTTATCCGCATATAGATAGCTGTTTCCTTGTTTTCCTGCTGTGTGAGTGAGATGACGCCCGATAGCGCTTACTTCGTCGTTCCTTACATTTATTTGTAGAAAAGCTTTCTTTGTTTGTAAGTCACAGCTACGTTTTGAAGTAATTTGTCTCAAAAGATACACGAGTCGCTCTAACAGTGAAAATTAATCAGATTTTTTCCTGCCGAGTCATGCGGCTTCCGTTGTTAAATTAAAATGTAGGGAAGAAAGATGTCCTATTATATTTTTTTAATACGGAGTGATGCGTACCAGTACATCACAAAATGAAAACTTAAGACCACCCGACATCGCCGGCCGTCTTAAGTTTATTTTTGATTCTCTCTATCTTGTGCTTTATTTAATGCACTATTCAGTATAATGTTGTGGTCGTTTATTATTTTTCCTTGCTTAAAAACCTTTGCTTTGTGATGATGGGAAAGTGTATATCAATTTAAACTATGTGACTACATGTTTAAAGAGATAACATAATCCCAGTGCATCTATCATTCCGTCATGCTTACTGATGTCATAGATCTTAATAAAGATAAATGGCGGATCAAGTCACTATGTTAGGTAAATCCTTTTTGAGTTTACTATAGTAATGTTCGTACAATGTCCGTTCCGTAGTAGTGTCTTCTAAAGAGGTCAGTGAGACGTCTCTGCGGGCCGCGTAAGGTATCGATTGAACGAAAGCGGAGTCAATAAATAACCATTTCCATGTCAACGGATTTGGGCCTCAGGTTTACATGGCTAATTTGAAATCGGTTATCGTTAACACTATTCATATCTCGCGGCAGACTATAATACCTGAGGAATTTAGTTATTCGAGTGTGTCAGTCACAAGTTAGCTGGGCGCGGGGGCACGATTAAAGCTTACCTGTGCGCGACTACGCGCGCTTCGAGGAATGTCGTCGGGTAGCCGATTATAAATTCGCTTTTATGTTGCAATTTCATGAGTCACCATTTTAAAATTTTCTCTTTACAATTCAACTTCATAGTGCAAAAAGTCGCCCTTAATTGCGGCCTCAGTCTTCGAAAAATTACTTCGTCATTCACGGGTCGCCAACAAAAAAATAATTATGAATATGGTAAATGACAAATTGGCTTGAGGCCCCTAGTAATTAGCTCTCGATGTTTTAAGAAAGGTCTTTTCGGTTAGCGTCACCAGTGCCAGCCCACTTCCAAAAGTTGACGTGCTTGACATGTGTGTCTGCCGCTATCACTCCCACAGCGGAGCTTGTTAATCCACTTGATGACATGTATTTACGTTAAAGACTTGTGGGTGATATGTTGTAAGCAAAACGTCTTCTTACCTTAACGAGCATACGGACATTGTTTGAAGTGCAGCAAGATATATTCTTAGCAGTTTAAATATCTACTATAGATTTACATGTTAGAAGATATTGTATAACTATATTATGATACATTGCCCTTAGAGCTAGCAACCTGTTATCAGTTTGCGTTAGGTCGCGTCACCGTCCGTCCTCATTTCGGAAATGTTCCTAGCGTTTGAATCATAAATAGCTATGTTAAGTATTCTTTATCTACTACACGAATAAAGTCAAAAACTACTGGACCGATTTCAAAAATTCTCTCACTATTAGAAATGCTACATTATCCCTGATTAACTAACATAGGCTTAAGAATATTTAAAAAAGTTAGGTTGGGTAATAAATATCAAAAAATAAAGCCGGGGCGGACCTATAGTTATAGATAAAGTAACACCGTTTTAGTAAATGAGGAGTATAGTATTTGTAATAAGGCTGAGATTGGTATAATTTTAAGGTGAGTTGTTTATCAAATAACATGTGTGTGGTTTGTTTGTATACGTCTGGTAGTTACTTGTTAAAGGTCCTTGAACCGAGTAGTGTCACTTCTGCAACCCGCAAGTGGGTTACCGGCGGCGGCGCAGACGGCGCGGCGGCCCCTCGTGCGAACCGGCTGCCAATTAATAAGTATCAGCCACCAACCCGATAGATTTAACCTATCCGGAATTTTACCAGCGGTGCCGGCCAAGACTTAATTAACTGTTACACTGCCTACTCATTACTAGTACCCTTCAAAACAACGTATCATACTTAAACTATAGACCTATTACGAGGATAAATGCCACTCGTAACAGCAATAGATCCATGTTCCTACGTTATCTGTATGTTATAAATAACAATTTGAAATTGGGTTACAACCTATTTTAACAACGACACAGTCTGCAATTATGCTATGAATTTATGATTCGTTCATTGCATTCGAGGCCTTGCATATTATTTTGCGCGACCGTAAGACATTGCAATTTTCTGAAATTCAACGTAATGCGGCGGACCAACGTCTGCCTTTTTCAATTAACTGTCCGGACCTTTGTTTTATGAGTTTGTCGTAAGCTAAGTCGTCTTTATTAATGCGGAGCTAAGATCGTAAAAACATGATGGTATTTTACGGAGTATAAACAACTTTTTATTAGTTCTTTTTTATCAAAGTTTTTATTCCTAATAGCCATTTAATGTTACCTCAATAAACCATATTGCCAGAAATATAATTTAGTCTTATGTAATTGTTGTTGCGTGAACGCATCGCTACCGTTTTGGCTGTAATTTTATGTTATATTATACGATAAACCTATTTATTTCGATCCAATATCGATTATTTTGACTACGTAACTTTGGGATCTACTTTAATGGAAAGTGGTCTTCTTTTTTAATGGAACCCAAAAACGTCAGTATGTTGCGTGATCTAGCCGTGGGCAGCGTGTAAATTATTATTTAATACCCAATCTTATAAGGTAATAATTTATTTCAATTGTTAAATATTGTAACAACAAAAACTGTAGGTAAAGTAGTTTTTAATGGTAATTCAAAGCGCACAACGTAGATTATTAAATGTTATTTTAAAAACGTTTTTTACGACTCCAAATTATTAATGTAAATCATTTGTATTATCTTTTTCGTGGGTCTCGCTTAATGTGTCATTTAATTTAGCTTGAGAGAGTAATTAAGGCAATCATGGTAACGAAATCTACGGCACGCTCAGGTAATCGTTAACAGTGGGGCGACGACGGGCGGGCGCTTGCAGGTCGCATTGTGCAATATCGGGACTGCATATCTGAGCTGCTCTAATCTGGGTCCCACTCGCGCTCGCCCGCCCGGCCCGGACCCCAGCACGCGTGCCGCTGCCGCTCCCTACTCGGATTCAGATAAAATCACTCAAGACAATGTCTATTGCTTAATAACAATCGGTTTCCAAACCGGACCGATATCGCTTTGTCTTTGATGATTCTCGTAGAACAACTCTTTGGTGACACCTGCAGAAGTGAAATCTAACTGCTATAGCTTTTATGTTGGGTACATTTTCCGTCTAGGTTTAAAACTATCGTTCCAGTGAAGTATATTTAATCTATATCTAAATATCCCGCCGCTGATGTCATAGCTGACTTTATTACTAATACGCATAAATGTTTAGAAAGGACTCTGATTCATAGTTGTGGTGTACCGGTGGCGAGCCTGAGGCATGTCAAGGGGGTCAACCCAGCCAGGTTCAATGTCTCCGAGTTAATGCATTGTGTCGCTACAACTCTTTTAAACAATACAACGTAAATGGTAGGAAAATAGATAAATACCTTCGACTTAAGTGCTCCTGTTGGGGCAGGAATGCACGGTTTTATGCAGTTGGGTCTCGTCCTAAGAATTCTCGGAATAATCCTATTTAATGTAAGTATATTTGTTTGTCCTAACACATTTTAATCCTCGGTCTTGTTCACCTCTACCGGTGGGGTCGTTATTTAATGTCTTACGAATGGAGGAACCGGCTCCGAAATTACATTATTAGCATGATGATTCGCTCTGAATTTACATATGGTGAAGATGTCGCGTGCGACGCGACTACGCGAGTGCTCACTTTGTCGATACAATTTTGCGCTTCACATCCAAATGACGGCCGTGCCGAGGCCTCCTTGCGGTCGACTTTTATTGATGATGCTGTCTGTGCAAAGGTGACTCGGGGTGAAGATCACCAAATGAAGGTACATATGACGCAAGCCAAAACTGGAATATTCTGTTTTGATTAGGCTTTATAACCGTACCATAAATTCATTTGAAATATCAACAAGTGTGTCGATAATTGGTGCGATATTAATATATTAACGGAAATTGCTCCAACCGGTGGCTTTGCATGTAATTATTTTTAATTGAGATACTTGTCCCGCACGATTTTAAATTCTGCATTCAATTATAATTAATTAACTGGTTAACAAGTCACGAATTAAATCAATACCGAAACAGTTGAGTGTTTTAAAAAAACTTATACGTAGAATAAGTACTATTAATAAAATAAATATTAAGCTAGTAACCATAACATTTAACTTAGTTTGGTGTGCTATTTTACGCGAACGTGCTTATTCATCAGGTCATTTCTGGTATCGTGTTTTCATGTTGCGTATAGAAATGTGTTAGTGACAGAAAAACAAATAAGCTTATGCTGACTACACTTTGACAAGGATTGTCAACGTATAGTCATGTTCTGTGGTGTAAAATTTATACTCGGCTAGCACTTCAGGTACAAACCTGGGCCAATATACATCATATATCATCATACATCGTATTTATGTGAAACCTCTATGATCACAGATCATTTGTCAAATAATGTCACTTTTACTTCGTAAGTAAAAGTACGAGTAACTCCAGAAAGCGGGTGTATGTCTGCGGTACGTTAATTAGGTATTCCTATATGACAGCCTTGAGCAAACTTGTGTATTCTAAGAAAACAATTCTTACTTATCGATTTTCTTGGCTGCTTCAAAAGTTACGAAATGTTGCTGGTACTTTCTCTCGTCTCGCAACTGATACGCGCGCTAAGTATGGAGGTTAAGAAAACAAAGTTACATCTTCAAGCAGATATAGGATGCTAAGCCCTATAATAATGTCATACATAATCCAAAATTATTCGCCGCGAGATTCGAGTTTCTAATCGAAATGACGATAGCCTAAAATATATTTGGTTTGGCAACTGGTTTTGCAACGTTCACGGGACAGTGTCTGTTATTAAGGTAAATGTTTTTGTGGGTTTGCGAGCTCGGAATTAGGACATACATTATTTTTAACATTTTTCCGTTTGGGTTCGACAAATTCAGTACTGTAGAACTGTTTTAGATGTGGTATTTAATCGGTTTCAAATGAATTTTTTAAGTCACTATTTAATAATATTGCATGTAAGTATACTTATAAATGACTTATCTGGAATGTATTGAGAATTCTAATGTATACCTACCTACATAGACGACATTCACCGATAATACGTACATATAAATCACTTGGAATGTAACAATCGCAAAGAAAATGATTTATTATCATATTAAGTTCATTAAGATGAATTCTAGGACAATACAAAGACGTATCTAAACATGCGAAGCATTCTGCAACTTCCCTTATGTATTCATAAATATTGCCTGTTGCACGTAAGTCCATGACCGTACATGTGATATTCATTAGTCGAAACTGCTTTTTGTCTGTCATACAATAGGAACCGGGTCTGCTTTAGCAACCGAGGCATCAGTGTTTGACCTTGCGTCGAAAGTGCATTATCCTTTGATCTGTGGTATTATCTGTCTAGCGCGTCCCACCAAACGTGTCAGGAGTTTGTTTGTGAAGTGCAAATACAGCGCACTTGTGGCACCCGGGAGCTAACCACCTCGTGTGTGTTTGTTCGCGTTGACACGCATACCTTTCGATTTAATAGCAGACCCTAATAGCGCGTGCCCCAAACGACGCCCGCTACCGTACTGCTAAACAGTTTAGGATAGGTTGTGTAATGTTTGCCTGCTTACGCTTCGACTGTTTTATTGAGCTTTTCGCACTGCTACTGTGTGTGGTTCCTCAGCTATACTTTACGACATTTTACGCGAATTCTTAAGATTCCATTATACGCATCGCGACTTGATCCGAGTCTGACTAATTAAAGCTTGCACCTTTATTTGCTCGGAGCGCAATTTACGGGCGAAAGTCCAGTGTAGCCGCTGGTCCAGACGCGGACATGTTCCGCGTATGAACGAAATTTATGGCCCTTAATTATAATCGCATGCTGGATATTGAATTTGCTTTACGAACTGAACACGGCTTTGCTTTTATAAAGGAAGTAAAGTAAATACTGTGATGCTCGTAAATTTTAATCCAGTATTACAGTCGAGCTCTTGGTACACATATAATTGATTATAATTTCTAGTGGAGGTTTTGCAGTCAATGATCGAACGCATGATGGTGTAATATATATTATATGTAGTAATATTTTTAAATTAAGTTGTAAATGAGTCGTTACCTATGCGCCTCACCTAAACCATGCTCAAGGCGAGCCCTTAATTGTGTGTTTGCGCATGCGCATGCCTTCCAGATATTAATAATACGTAATAACAATTTTATTACGGTAGTAGCCATATATTACGTATGTTTAATTAACCATAGAAAACGCTCATAGCAATTGGTACACGATTTTCCTTCAATCGTTTCCTTGACCGGTATGAAATCATCGCTACTGAGTGAACGAGTGTTTGCTCTCATATTGCCCTTCACCGATTGCTCTTCCCACGTCGTTATGCAATGATAGGGAGGGCCCCGGCTCGAGCAGCTTTCAGGAGCCGCTACGATGCCCGTTAATAAGCGTTAGTTGGTGTCGGCGATGATTATGATATGCAGCGCGAGCTGCGCTGCGCCTTTTAACTGATGTCGGCCCACTAATGCTTTGATTTATACTGCCGCCCTAGGTTCGTTCACATTCGCTCGCTTAAAGCGCTCTAATAGCCGCCCGTGGACTCGCGAGGACCTTTAATGCTAATGTCACATTAACTAGTTAATGGGCGTTGGTGATGCGCCCGAGGGAGGCCGCTTGTCCATCACCGGTAAACACTTCTAATAACATGTTGCGGGTTCTGGTTATAGCGGACAAAGTTGCCGTGTTTGGTTACACCTTGAGAAATTATGGGACACTTTATGTAGCGCAAGATCTAATGTCAACAAGATTTATCGTTTAACATGATTATTTTAATTATTCATTATATCCAAAAAATAACGATAAAACGGGAATTGCCAAAACATCAACTATTTTAACTGAAGATTGATGTACATTCTTAAAAGTTATATTTATGATGCCATGACGAATGAAATGTATAAAGGAGGAATTTGTTTTTGACAACTCATTCAAAGGTTTTACGTCGTATAAGCAATATTAAAATTGTGTAAATCCAGGTAAACATAGAGAGTAATTTCCTATCGGTTACGGGTGTAGGTTTTCATAGGTTAATCTGAATATAAGCGTTTCTATGTAATGTGCAAGTTGAGCTATATCCGTGGGACACCGGTCTCTTGCGCAGCTATGTGTGCCGATACGGGTACAGTTAGTTAAAAAAAGTTATTTATGATGTTTCTACGTGTCGCTGCCACATTAACTCACTGTGACACCCGTTCTAATCACATTATTCCAATACTGCCATATTTTTACAGACTTGATCGGTATTTAGATGACGCTAATCATGTGTGATTTTAAATAACTCTTTAGAATTTTAATCTCTAACTTAATAGTTCGTTAGAACCGCATTAATATGCATGATATCATTTACTTTATGCAGTCAGAAACTATACGCATCTGTATCTTCTATGCCTTTTGGCGTAGAGTATTTTGCGATTCAACTTAGTAAAACGTGTTATAAATTTAGCCGTCCTCTCATTTAGAAATAAGGACTGCTTGTTTTTTGTTTTTTAATAAACACTTTGTTTATTAAATAAGAGCAATTTAAGTCGTTGGTGACTGGATTTAGTTATTTTCGTGTAGTATGGGACTGTTCTCTTCATCGCAAGTTCAATGTCGTGATGCGAGTAGAATGGTAGATTACGCGAGTGTCTATTTGCTTAGTCTTGCAGCATAAATTAAACTGCGCGAAACGCGGACTGATAGTTGTAAAAAGTAGTTGCGTCAACATTTTATGAGGTGCTAGGCTTTTTTAAGAAATTCTAGAAACCGTTATGACTATGTCTAGTGTATGTTTTGTCTTCACTTTGCTACGATGTTTCTAGAATTCTAGATAAATGCGGATTTCCTTAGAAAAATACCGGCGAATAAAAAAAATTAAAGCTAATTAAAAATTATATTAATAGTAATAGTAACAAAACTTGGAAGTAGATTTATGTGACATGGTGTTGAAGTAGCTAAATTCTGATAGGTAAAAGTAAATGTGTAGCCGATTGGCTTGAGCTACAGAACTACCGTTCAAATAGTTTTGAAACTCGACATGTAATTACAGAAAGGAGCAAATTTATTTCTAGGCAGTATTACGACAGATAAGATGTGTAAAGCCAGTGGTCGCTATAATGTTTGATGTGATGAGGTTTGGCATGCGTCCTCTTTGCGATCGGACGCGTTTATTTTATGCCGCCCTGATGCATTTTATTACTTGCTCTATACTAATTACCCACTCGAGTCTAAATTGCTGTAATTTCTTTAACAGCTGACATAAAACAGTGCGCAGTTTGATCAAATTAAGTACCGTTTAACCCGAAACCACTCGTTTAGCATTTTGCAATTAGATATGCAAATACTTTAAAACGGTGATGATAAATGAACGTTTTTATTCAATGTATATTTATTTGTTTGTTTATGCCATAACTATGTAAATATATTTATTACACCTACGAGGAGACGAATCTAAAGGCCTACGTTGATATTCGCACAAGGCGATTGCGGCTGCCGCAATCAAAACATGCGATAGTGTGATAAGCAGATAAAACATTGCACAGATAACACTACCTACCGGCTGGGGATGATCCAACGATGCGCTACCCTGGTTCGCTACGGGTTGTTTCTGTCACGGTCACTGTACACACAGAGGGTCATTTCACATCGGTGTCGGTCGCGAGAGGGGCACGAGCGGTCGTCGCTGCGTAGGACAGGTGCGCGCGCCGCAGCATCCGCAGCGGCTCTGCGGGCACGCCGTGCCGCGACCACGCCCCGTGCGTACGCGCAGCTCCCCGCCCGCCCCGGTCCTCTGAAGCCTTTCCACGCTTGTTTTCAGATGTTTTCTCGCCAACTTTTCTCACTATTCACAAAATTTTACCATCACATCTCGAAGCGGCCACTTCTGAATGTGTAAAGCATTTATTATGTTACGGCTTTCGCACAAGCAAATAGTCGTTACTGTTTTGCTAATTGGTTAGAAATAAAGGTTCGTTCATAGTAAACTTTCTCAGTAGGCGCATTTATAAAACTAAGACAAGATGTGGTAAATCTCAGCGTTAGGCGCGTGAGAAAGTTCGCCGGCCGCAGCTCGTAAATCGTGTATTAAATGAATCCCTTGATTAGATGCTAATTAAGAAAGAAGACATTCTTTGTCGTAAAAGTAATTTCACGGTAAAATAATGTCGCATTTGTACACATGTTGCGTGTAATCTCGGAAGCACTCGTCCCGTTCTCTTGCATCACGTCGTAAATATAAAATTCCAAAACGTCATTGATCATCGTAATCAATATTAGTTCTGTCTGTTACTGCTTTCAGTTGCATAAAGGTGTTCTTACTTTCACCTTCACGCCACTAGTGCCTCTTGAACATTAGTCATCATGACTGTGTTCAAGGGTTTTAAAAACAAATTGGTTTGTTAATGTTATCGAAAAAATATATTATCTAAGTAGAACGTGTACTTACACGTTAATTCGTTAATGTACATGCATGTATCTATAGTTTTAAAATGTTGAATGTGGTCGGTAAACGTTAAAAGGCCTTGTGCAAATATAAAGTTTATCTGCTTCGTACCGCTATTTACTTAAAAGTGGGGAGTTGAAAGACTCCTTGAGATATTCATATCGGTACATCTTAGCTTGCGTTTGCTTCAGCTAATACTTTAATACTAGGCTGCTGTAGGTAACTCAATTAGAACGTCAAAAAAAATATGTTTTGAAGTAACGACCGGCCGGGTCGTGTGAAGTTAACGATACACGTGCGTACTTGGATTATTATTTTGTTCATTGTCTTCAGTCGCTGTGTACGAGCCTGCCGACCTATTTTCTTTGTTTTGCTGGGATGTTACATGAAATTACATATCATTAAACACTGAAATATAAGCTTTGACTTTTCATAGATTTGGTCAACGGTTTCTAGGACAGTGCATGATGCATAATTAGTCTGTATTTTACTGTACACAACGTGTGTGTAAAAATCCGTTTCGAATTGCGAAGAATAATGCGAAAAAAATTGAAAGGAAATAAAGTGCATCAACGTCTCCGCGGAGACGAGTCCTTGTAGGTTGACAGAAAAGGAAGTGCGAGCGGTGGCCGGTGCAAGTTAGTGCGTGGATCAATTAGCCAATTACAATTTTCGATTACCACGCATGGGCCGTGACCGTGCGCGGCGGCCTGCACGCCGACAGGTTTTGTAGGTTTACATTATGCCGGCTGGCCCTAAGGGACGGCGTACGGGTGGCCAAACACATAGCCGTTTATAGCCAATTAAAATATTTGTCATCATTGCTATTTTTTTTATACCATTTTATTATGAGACAACTTTAATTAAAATCCAATTTGCTTTTATCCATTTTTTTTAATTAAATCCTTGTTGAGAATTGCTTGTAATGGAATAACCCATTGCGATATTTTACATCAAAATTTTGTAGAAATAATTAATGGTTTTATAAATAGTCGTTTTATTTTTAATTTAATTATTTTATATCGTGTTTCAGTTAACGTTCTCATAATATAATTGAATATTATCCTTATGGAACAAATGGCAGTTGAAAATATAGTAGGTAATTGTGTGTACCTACATGTTTACGAAATTCTTAAAGTGCATTGCACCTCAAGCAAGAAGCACGTTACATCTAATCCTGTGACTCATAATAAAGCCGTAACTGTTCTATTATTAGTATTGCCATTTGTTTTGGGAACGCTAAGTTTCGCTCCTGTATGCATGTAGATTCGGCACCTGATTCGCTGATATGGCCAACACGAGGAGTCTAACCAAGATGTGTTTGAAATCGTGTTGATACATAGATACATCCAATCAAGTTGAAAGACGAGATGGAGGGTCTTCGCTCTTCGCAATCTAATAATTTATGGGCTTGTCAGAAACTCATCTCATGTCAAATGTTTGCATAGAGCACGCCCGATAATAAATCAATTTACATCGGGCGTTGTAGTCAACTAGCGGTCATCGCCACGCACTTGTTGCTCATTGGTGCTCCGTATCGCGATTTTCTTCAATGGCACAAACATTATAGATTTATAAGTCACGCTCGAGAAAGCTCGTGCTGTAAGCTCTACTATCGTGAGCAAAGTTCGGTATCAGTTCGCTTCACCCGTATGAGTTACGGCTCTATTGGCATCGCGGTTCCGTTTGTCGTTCATTAACTATGGTTATTTTCTATTAAAATTTACCTCTGACGTTTGTTTAGATGAACGCTGCTTACCATCTATGCATTTTATCTTAGTTTAACTTATTATAAGTTATTGAACAAACATTTTCAGTAGTACATCGCGGTGCAATTGTCGATGACGTATCGCAATGTCTATAAATAACAAGTTAGACGCAAGTTTATGGGCAATTTGAATAGGATTGCGGACCCTACGAATGACGGGCAGGAGCTGGATGAATACAGTTTGTTTAAACGTCTTGTTGAACAGTCAATCGGTGGATCGATTTATAGCGTTATCTTGTACGAGTATATCTATGCAGATACATACATTATTCAGTTCACATACTTTTGTCCGTACCTCTTCATTATCCGTTTTTAATAGACAAATGAAACAGTTATCTCCATGCTACTGGCCGCAAGTATAAGTAAAGTATGGATAATTGATATAAGAAGTGATCAATAGAAATCACTTGCTGTACCTATTTACTTGAACTTATTTTTTCTGTATTTCTCACTTGAATCTCTGAGTAAAATACAACCAGCTAGGGTGTCGTTCAACAGTGGGTTTATGTGACTGTGGTATGTGGGTTAATTCCTCTGCTTCCTAGCGTTATGTTCTATTCATTGGCGGGGTCTGCTTAGACCACGATGTTTAATTTAGCGAGTTCAGTCATTACATTGCGTCTACTATCACCGACTTTCTTAACACCTTGAAGAACTAAGCAGTTTCCACCTAGTTAGTTAAACTTCATTGCTCAACTAGGGGCAGCGTAGTGGTGACCATGGTGGCATTTTTTATATCCAGCTTAAACATCGCATTTAAACCAATACCCTTTGCACCTAAGGTACACGTCCTTCCTCATTTACTAACTAAAATATCTGTGCCTACTGCACTAAGAACGAGAAAAAAATAAATAGGTATTATTTATATTTACTCCTCAGTTAATAAGTTTTTAGGTTTCTAGGTGTAGCAATTCGTGAAATAACAGTTAAGTTTATTAACTATTTAGTTACGTGTCAATCAATAAATTTATAACTCCATTTGAAATGCAAATTGCCCATGGATAATATCATGTTCGTTCGCCTTAAATGTGAAACAAAGCAGTTTATGCGTTTGCGTTGTATAACAAGTAATGCTTGCAACCAAATATAGCTTTATTATCTGGTTAAATCTACACTTACTTACGGTTGAATGTTATCCGCGTACAAATTGAAACTCGGCCGTGTTACTTGTTAGCAGCCAATTTATTTCAATACCCTTTGAGTTATTGATGGTATCAACGGTCGATTTTACGAAATCTTACGTATAATGCCTGCGAGCTTATGATACTAGCTACTCATATAAATCTCCGATGCCTATGTCCACATAATGTTTGTAAGGGGCAGTTAATATATTATCGAATATGAAGATTAATTCATATAAGGCCAACTAAAGCTTTGTGGATTTTAATGTCCAATGTCATCTTTATAAAGCATTCAAATAATAATACATATTATTATTATTTAAGCTATTAGTGTTTGGATCAGTGGCGGACTAACCGGGCCTCTGGTCCTGGGAGGCCTCATATTATCTCTCCTTCGAAATTTCGAGCAGGCAACACTGCTCGTATCCTTAATAAGGAACTCGTACAGCTCTTTGCCGCCCTGGGCCTAAATAAGGCTTAGTACGCCACTGGTTTAAATATTTGTTTACTAATCACCCTATAAGGGATTAATGGATTTTGGCACATATTGATTTTACTTAACTTTTATCCCATGATAGTGTTATCCGGAATAATTTGACTCAATTCTATGGATCGGGAGTTATGTAGTTGTAGTAAACTATAAAATAGATTTTGCCTGAAATTATATTTATTTATGTACTTTTTAAACTTTACGATATTTTCTTCAAACTCTGCAGTCCTGGATCTTCCAAGTTTGGCTTTAACGCCATTTTATATTGCTATCTATTCTAGCTATCGATACGGAAATACTTGTAAGATTGATAAGTCCTACAATATCCGTACTTCTAAATGTATGTTTTCGTATTTCCATGTTAGGTTTTTTCATGTAATGTTCTGGTATTAGCAATTTTTTGGTTAATCATGAAAGATTTAATGTTCGCATGGATTCTAATGAGTCTTGTTTACTGGAACATTTTTTTTAACGTTTCTGCCAATGTTGGACCCAGGATTTTGGATTGGGGAAGTTTTAACGAAGTGGTAGATAGTATAACTATTAGTACATAGTATACATATGCTTTCAAGAGGTTGGACGGGGCAGAGGAGCTTGAGCCCCATAACTTTTCCTGGATACGCGCCTCGTGCCTGAAGTCCTATTTTGTTAGATTATTCCAATTTTTTTCATCCGTTTTCGGGAATTGAAGCTCATCTCTTGGATGAAATAAATAGGCTTAATTCACATTACCCATATAACACGTGATCTTGCACCGTATTGATAAAGGGTCATGTTTTTACGATTCTCATAAAACCAAGAGTGTGCTGATTGATGTTGCACTTCGGTTTATTGGTTCGCGGCGCTGATACAATGTATTAAGGCTATCGAGTATTACATCCCTACGACGTAAAAGTTTATCATCTCGCGTACTTTATGAAGTGCATAAATAATATTGCACTCTTGCACTTTATGAATTATACGACTACGGCTTACGCAGCTGTTATGGGATTAAACTTTAAGTATACTTATTTATGAATTCGACAGCGTTCCATGTTATTAAAATTTTATGTATTTTTAACGCACTCATTTCACATAAATGCATGTGGCGACTTAAATAATTCCACCTAGACCTTTATTCATGAGTCTCGTGCGTGTTATATGCGTATATTTTGAGTATGTGTAGTTGTTCATCAGTTGTGTTGTCAGTACAGGTGACAAATATTAAAACGGCGAGAAGTAAAGTGGCCAAGGTCCGTGTGAATACAGCGATATCGGCGCAAGAGCATGCGTGAGTCTTCGCCACGAGAGGTAGTAAATACAATAAATAAAACGCATTTGTGCATACAATTCGCAAGACCCGCATTTGTACATATAGGTAAATGTGGATATACATTATGATGTATAGCTTGGTCTTATACGGAAGAAAACTTGGCGATCCTTCGATGCAGTGCGATGACCAAGCACCGGTACTCTTTACGGTATGTAGTTTGAAAGTCAGGGCGGAAATTCCTCGCTACATATTTATATTTCTTTTTTGGATGCGGTAACGCCCGTACACGATTCGCGTTCTATATGATAATGCGACAAGCAAGACCCATCTCTACTGGCCGCGTGGGAATCACTCACCGCAGGATAAACTGTTTATGAGCATGCGTTCGATTCGGTCCCAGCCTACTCGTAATCTGTTCAATCAGTAATAATTGCTGCTTTAGCTATTATGTACTTATACTTGCGTTTGAGGTACAACTTGTTGCAGTATCTACCTATTCCTAAGTAGTAATAAATACACAAGGATTTGCTATTAGTTTAAATGACATTTGACCTTCTTTTATTACTTGTCGTTTTGTATCATTATAGTCTGTATATTATAGCTTTGCATAATAATCTAGAATTCTAACTAGGATCAACATTTTAATTGTACGTGTTTTAATTAAGTAAAGAAGTGCCTACGTTTATTCCAGGTAATAGTAAAAGACTTTCCACAAATCTCAAACCCATTAAAGTGCTTTAATAGAGTGTTCGCTGAATTACTCGAGCTTACGACGGAGGTTGGTTGTAAAAAGAAAATCACGTAGATTACCTTTGTCAGTGGCGCGGCGTCTCTAGGGGCTATCACTTTGATTGACCTGTTTGTTCTACTTAATTGCCTCGGTAATGAGATTCGCTATTTTATTGCCCTTTCATTACTACTGCGTATATCGTATACAATTTCATCGAATTAGATAGGGTATTATAATGTAAATTTTGTATTATTATTACACTTGGTGATGTGTTTTAGCGCAAATTTACCTTTATATGTTTTTGTTTATTACCATTTCTGGAACCTGGAAATACCTGCCTAAGGTAAAATGTCAGTTGCTTATCAGTTTACCATAGCATTTACGTGTTCTGCCAATTTAATTGTGGCATACAATAGGAATTTTTAGATCGAATATGTCCATTAGTTGGGACCTATAGAAGAAAGATTGATTTTGAATTGACAACATTCATAATACAAATTGGATTTAAATTTTCACGGACTATACTAGACATGACTGAAGGCTTGAATCAACTAGCGTTATGTCCCGTGTTTAGCCAGTCTCCAATGTAATAATAACATTGGCGCGACTACCTGACCTTCGTAGCCTTTATATAGATAAACCAAAACAATAGTATTATGTTTGTACTTATTTTCAAATTAACGTTTATTTGAATGGGTAGGTTTCCTCCCGTTGTTTTCCTTCACTACCGAATAAGTGTTGTACCTAAATGTTGTACCTAAGTGTTGTATCTGAATTTGGAAAATCCACAGGTAATCGGGTAATGGATTTCACTCCAGCGCCCCACGCAGGTGGGGCATGTGTCTTTAGCATTGAGCTACCACCTCGTCATTAAAAAAATTGAAAGTTAAAATGCTTGCCTTTTTTTAAACTTGATTATTTTGAAACCCCTTAAGTGGTAGCCCTTTGTTCATTCTTGGGGTAGAGGTGAGAGTTTCCCGCTCCTCCGCCAGCCCGGTAGGTAGTAAAGGCCGCCTTCGGCGAACTACCAACGTCCTCTCACAAAAAAAAAAAAAATTCTTGGCAGACCAGACTACCTTAATTTATGTTAATGTTTAAAGTTGACCTTACAATTATCCATCAGTTTTTTTAATAAGACATTATATTAATATACCCACTATAAAAGTATAATTCACAATGATTTGTGTACGTCGAGACCGGTCGGGGTAATGAGCTATCTTTTGCAGCGTTGTGAAATAGAATGCAATTAGATTGGAAGACATAAAGGGGTAATGACCAGGCACCGCGTCCCTTCTGCACAATGGCAATAACCATTATTTTCACAATTACCTCTCGGAGAAATGGGTGTTTGATTAGCGTGCAGTTTGTTATGTTATTTCGATTGCCTCTCACGGGTAATGTCAACTTCGCAAGGAAATTACTTTATTCTTTTATAAGAAGTTAGGGAGTTCGCCTATAATTGTCTTGAGTGTTTTATATAAAAATTAAATATTCGATGTCCCATGTTGGTCTGGGACTCAAAAAAATAATGTACCAACTGTGTTCATAGCCTAGAATCGTCGTAAAAGGCGATTAATGATGTTTTGAGTTTGTGATTATAAAGGCGAGGAGCTAGCAACTTTCTCTAAATTTTCCATCTAACCTAACTCAATTTCATTGTCAGGCTAAAGGTTTGGCTGGTTTAAGAAGCGTACCGCTATTTGGACTTTGTATGTATGTTTGTAAATATTATATACCTGCATAGTATTCTTGAAAATACATTGATGCATTGTAAGGAATCTTATAAATTGACAAAAATGGAGCTACCGTATCTCAAAAAATCTACTGATTAAGTTGGGTTTTGCAAACTTTGCATTTCTATAAGAAAGTTTATATATATTTTTCACTATTGCTAAGTTCCCACGGGAATAGAAACGTACTAATTAATATTAGCCTCGGCCAGTGCGGGGTTTAGCTAGTAATTAAATAAAGTATTAGCCTTATTATATACTTAATATTTTTTTTAATTTACAAAATAAATATTGTACTACAGTTAAATTTGCATTTAATTAGAGGTTGGTTATTTACCGTAAAACAATTCATATTTTCAAATATCTCCAAGCATCATAGACTGTCTTGAGTATAATAACTTGGAGTCTATGGACGTTAGTCACGCAGCACAGTAAAGTTCAGTTACTTACACATTTCGTGTGCTAGATTACTCATCCTCGGTGACATATTAGACTATTGTATGAGTTATAAATGGATGTAATCCTAGATTTCGCAAATTGTATGGGTCGACCGGGATTTAGTGTAACGTACGTGACTGTTGAATGAACGCGAGCTCATCCAACGGCATATGCACCGCAGAGCTTTGTCCCTCGGCGCTTATCTCGAAAACGAAACGTCATGGTTAAACTATTGTGTTTCCCCTGTTCGGGTCGATATTCGATACGCGCGCCGTGCGCGTTTAGTATTCAGCGCTTTGAGGTTTGTGGACGGCGTCTCGGCGGCGGCAGGACGCGGTCGGGATGGCTCCCTGCGGTCCACTTTGTGGTCCGCTCGGGCGTGCCACCACCATCGGCGTCGTGACCGCAAATATCGCCCCAGACGTGCGAACCTGTTTTTTGAAGTATCGGTTGGGACCATAGATTTAGGATGTACAAGATACACAATGACGGCTCGGAGACATGACCAAAATAAATTTAAAAATGTGTTGGTTGACGTCTATGTGTGGGTTAAAAATAGTGTTGTCAAAGACGCACTTTTACATTATCGACTGATTCAGTTGTATACCTACTAATAGTATAGGTATTTAAAACACTTTTTTATACTTTTGATAAATTATTTATGGCATTGATGAAATCAGCAGTGGTTTATATTAGGTAAATCGGAATTAGTCGGTAAGAAATCGCATTCTAAGCAGTTCTATAAACAATGAGATGGTAAAATGTATTCCTCGTATATTCAGCGTGTAAAAAATGAAAAAAATAGAAACATGTTCTATGATTTATACCTATAAGAAAAAAGGACATGACTTTTGCTTTGACTGATGGAATGAAATGAAACAAATAATATATTAGCAACTTTTAATTTGGTGACATTTAGTTATTTAAAAATAATATGTGGTGCAACAAATTTTTTGTTGCCGTCATTTGCCGTCAAATTGTTTGCTGCAGATAGTGGAGTTCTTACTGGGAGTACAATCTGGTCTGTCTATAGTCCGCATCCACTTTTTACACAATGCTGGGTTGCTTGGAAACCTAGAAAAATTATCAGTTACTTAACTAACAAATTTACGGAGATAATGAGTGTATGTGAATATTTAAATTATATTTCAACATAACTTGGCTAAATAACTTTGTATTCATGTCATGATGTCGCTAAAAGACGATTAAGATTTTATCGATACTCGTGACGTCACCGCTTTGTCAAGCACTAGCGTAACCAAACTATTTACTATTTTACACAATATTTTCCCCAATTCTGTTTATAATCACGATGTATACTTAGAAATATCAATTATAATCAATATACTATTGTAAACATATTTTTCTAAACCGATTACTAGCAACAATTTGACAAAATATGGTTTGAAAAAATCTAATGATAAAATCGTATTTACCTGTGAAAAGTGTATTTATTTGGATTTATTCCGTCGTGTAACCTCACAATCACGTACATAACACGTCACCTTAATTGCACATTTAATATTCTCGATTATAATCCAAGGTTTAATACATAAATTGACGAATTTCACTGCGACGTAGAATAGACCGGGACGCTATGGCCTCTTACTCGCAAAAACATTGACATATAGGCAATTCATTCACTGTCTCTTTTTCTCTCGGGCGGTTTGTATTTCAGCAGGATTTCTCGCTCTCACGCTTTATGTATCTTTAGCGTAGTCAAAAAATTCTAAATCTATGGTTGGGACGACCGACGAGCTCGTTGAACATTGCTCTCAGGCTTGTTGCGATTGCGACGACGGAATCGATAATGAGCACTCAATTCGAAGGAAACATGCAAATAACGTTATGGAATGAATTAGAAATAATTGATTGCTATTACAACTAAGAACGCGACTCGTAGATTTTTTTCAATTCGGATTTTATCTAACTGATGTGTACATATTTTTTTCAACAATTTTCAGGAGTACGAACACGAACTTGACTCATAATATGCGACTTTTTGTTTTTACCGTGTTTGGTAATATGGTGCGCACTGACGCTGCATAATAATTAGAGATACGAAAAGCTGAGGCACAGATACGCGATCCGAAATGGCTGAATTAGTTGGCTTTGCTCTCATTCGAGGCGCAGCTAGCGGCGCGTACCGACTCGGCGGATGATTCATTTGCTCGGTTGGTGTGCCCTAATCTCGATGCCAATTTTACTGCTGACTCTTAGTGGAACACACGTAAACCACTGTGTGTTTATTACTTCGAATTATTTCAGTGCTCGTAGGTTTTTGCTACGTCTAGACTGCGATTTTATAGTTATGCAGCGCGCATTCGTTCGTATGCATAGGCAAATCCGATGACGGCCGCGGGAGGTCCGTGTCAAGAGCTCGGATGTGCATTCGTATTGAACTTCGGAGTTCCGTTAGCAGGTTTAACTCGTTAGCATACTCGCGGATAATTAATAGCCACGGCTTAACATGTAAACATGCATAATCAGAGCCGATAGATACCTACATACAAATTAGAGCGACGTTCTTGGATAATTTATTTAATCTACATATTATTACTATATCTTGATCGCCTACGCTGATTTATCGCCAGCCGTCAAACGTTCCTTTTCATATTTGCATAGAAGAACATAAGTCTTTCTAAATAAGATCTCATGACATTGCGGTTAAGGCTTTATAAGCAGTTTATATTTTGTAGCTTACATCAAATGCTTCAATCAAAAAAGCTTTGAAAGTTCAGACACAAGTCAAGACACGTCGATCGATAGAATCATTAACATCTAAATTTATTTTTGCATTATAACCCTCAGTTTAAACTTTCTTGTCAAGACTTGTATACTAGAATACATGATCTAGAATTAAGTGACAGTTGTGTCAAGATAGTCAAAGCTTGCTGCATATACTATAAATAATGTCCTCGGTGTAGCCCTAGCCTAACACCTGACAGAGGTAATTTAAGATTAATCATTTATAAGAAAGGCATGACGTTGGCATATCGTCATTCATGGTGCAGTTCATCCGCTGACTGCAACGGTGTTCCGAGAATTGTGCAGCGAAACTGCCGCAGAGACATGGCGGCGGCTGCGCCCGCGCCGCGCCGCGCCTGCCAGGTGCGATCACGACCCCAACATCACACGCATGCACATTGCTCGACGAATACGTAATCTACTATGCAAATATACATTCTCCAGACTGCAATAAATATTTGTGTCGACTATAGCGTTCTGTGAATTACCGAGACGGACATAATTATAGGAGTCGAATTAAGTACTGTGGATCTCCCCCAATTCCTACTTTCGAGTCGTAAAGGCACTTGGAAAGTAAATTCTCCGAAGTAACTTATCATGTCTTATTACTGGGAACAGCCCTATCGCCGCCATGACGGGGATGATGCGTAATGACTGCGTAAGCCAAATACGAATTGATGATTGATTAGAAATCACAGCTTGGAACAATTTGGAAAAGTGAAACTAATTCTTTAAGTTCGAAGAACAATATAAATATTGTTATCCTAGGACAATATAATCACTAGTAAATATTTCTGCGAGTGCGATCTCATGTAAATATAAGTGATTACTTATAATTAAATAATATAGAACAAGGAGCTGTCACTGTAGACAAACTTAAGCTACAAAAAAAATATTGTGAAAAAGGAAGTTTGTTCACATTGGACTGTAATCACCATTCTTGTCAAGGAAATACAGTCTAAGGGTCCCGTTAATCTGTAAAATAATAGCAACCCAACCAAAACAAGATAAACAGTTGGATCGTGCCCAAGTAGCGCCACTCAACTGGCCAGATTGTGACAAGGATTACAAGAGCGGTCATTTATTATATCGATACCAGTTCATATCCAATGTTATAACGTCTGCGCGTTTATAGACAGCATGTTTAACATCCTAGTCCGAGAAATGAAAATATTTCAATGGTCAACTCTACATTGTAATATAATGGAGACATTCCAATGGTGTCACATTATGAATGTACATACATTGAAAAGTCGTAATTTAGCAATGCACTGTAGATATATTCGCGATTACCTTGAGTTAATGGAAACGTGTTTCGTAGAACAAAACGATAACCTTCTGTAGTGCCTGTAGCGAACTCCCCGCCGCGCTCTCATCCAGCGCCCGTCTCTCGGGGAGATAACGTCCGTTTCCTGGGTGGCGATCCATCGGTGTTCACTTCCAACTCTCACCATTGTTCAGGTTCATTGGGTCATCTTAATCCATTCATAAAACTTTCAAATCGATCCAACATGCGTGTAGTGGGATCGCCTCAAAATGAATTTATGGTAATGCATTGGTTGCAGCATGCTAACGTCTTACCATGCATTCGAATGCAAGTTTAGGGATCGGTGCGGTTGCGCAATCGCCAAGTGTCGCTGGGCGTGGGTGAGCTTGAGTAAATAAGTTCATGCCGCATTATCGGTGATCAGCGGCGATTCAATCGCTCCGTGGCCTAATTTCTGCTTTACTGCATAAAGGCTTGCGGTTGCGAAAAATAATTTAGGATTTGTCAGAGAGTTTCGCGATTGGATCTAGGAAACAATTAACCTCACCTGTAGTTTATGCGGTGGGTGAACAGTTAGCGCGGGAGGCATTAACATATTGACTGACAATGAGTGAAAAGCCGGAGGACGGTCGTGTCCTCTGCGTGATGAGACTGTGGCGCACTTGAGATGCATGTAAATGAAGCGGACGCGCGCATATTCCAACCGACTTTTAGGCCGTTGCACCAATATTTAAACACGGTGTATGCTTTTAACTAGAAAATTTCCAAATTCTGGGATTTGTCGGAACATAAATGTTAGATGCACCCGTGACATCCCCCAGTGCGTAGAATTTCACATGAGAAAAAGCTTTATATCATAAAGTTCACGGACTTTGCCTTTTCCTGCAGCCATAGTTGCATAAGAAATTTGTCATTTTTGTAAATTCATTTGTTAAATGCTGTTAAAGTGTAATTATTAAAACATTTCAAATGTATTTATTTGTATAGATTATTAATACAGTCTGAAAAAGAAGTCAGATTTTTCATTTATCAAATTGTAACTACATTTCGGAATTACAGCCATTGTTTAAAATATAGGAAAAACCTTATTATATTATGTTGCTAATTTGTAAACACGTTTCTATCTGTGTGGTCGCACGATTACGTGTTACTGGTACTAAAATTTGATAGGGCTGCTATTCAAGCGAGTATCAAATTTCATGCCGTAAGAGAATCATTGAATAAAAGTGTCGTCACGGTAAGTTTGGAGATTTATTTCTGTTTCGATTCAGCATTAATTGTGAAGTCCACACGTGGTAGACGACGCGTGCGCCGGCCGATAGAATCGTCCATGCATCTTAGATACGTGCAATGATACACAAGCGCGGTGAATCAATCTTACGACCGTCGGACGTTATCTGAGATCGGCGCCCACTCCACCGCGAAGAAAGGGCTTTCGTCAATCACTCAGCGGACATCGCTAGCGCAGCAATCGCCATACATACAAGGCCCGCTATGTGCAGCGCTTGGCTCCGCTTTCGGCCATCGGCCAAGTGCATATCGCAATAACTCGCAACTTAATTAGGGACGGGATGAAAGTATAACTAGGCACGACGTTGTCATCGAACATGGTATTTATACGGCCCGGGGCTCTCCGGAACTTGTTACCACGCGTTTTATTGACGCCCTAATGAACCGTATTCATTGTCTCGAATCCGAGATAACTGTTCATTTATTGTAATGTTTTTATATTGCATATTATTGTGATGGTATCTACGTTCTTTCTTCACTTTTGTTATAATATTCACAATCGCTCGTTATAACGGCCTCCCACTCGATATCTAGATAATGGTCTCGGATGAAGGCTGCGTAGGTCGCTGTTATTGGTTATTGCTGTTACCGTGAGCTTGGTGCCAGACAATGTTACATACAATCATGGAAAAACTAGTTGCGGCCCCGTTTGTCTAAGTCTATCGACATTGTTACACGTCGCGTCTGAGCGCAAGACGGCATGCCGTTTAGTGCGTAACCAGGCGTGCCAAGGATAATGGCTGTAGGGTGTGGTGCTGAAAGTGAAATCCTAACTAGGTAACAGCCAGGCTAACGAACATGCAGATAAGCCAGTAGTAAAATGTTTTACCGTGCTCACATCAATTTGACTTTTGCATCATAAGAAACACACTTGTAAAGATATCTCTTAAAAGTGAGCAAACACGTAATCATTATTTCATACGATAAAAACAACAAGGATTCAACAAAATCCATATTTCTGAAAATCCTTAGCTTAACTACCCCTTAACAATCTTTGTTTTACCCCTATAGGGGTAATTACCACCAGGTTCACTAAGGCCATTAGGTCTTCCTGCGGGCATAGACAGGCTTTATTTCAACTATGAGATGAAGGCTCCCCCACGCAAGTACAGCTGGTTATTGCTTAATGACTACTGTTTACTTATTGCAGTTATCAGCCGAGGCTGTGATTAACGTACCGTCTGAAGCATGGATATGGAATTAATAAATTGCCTCTAAATTTGGTAGAAATCGTTTTAGATAACTTTGGAATTTAGGATTCGTTAAACAAACCGATGTCACTACTCCGCTGTCAAACCACTAATTATTTTCAATACGCATTAATTTTTTAAGGAACGTATTATGCAAATAAATCTTAAATTTCAAATAATCTTAAATTTAATTTGTTTATTTACTTTATACGTATATTTTTCGAACTGTACCTACTTTATTAGGGTAACGAGTTAATCTTTTAAGAGCCTACACGAAGCCCACATCGTTTGTATTCAACCATAATCTCGTATCTGCCTACAAATATTGATGCAGGAAATTTCCAAAAAGTGCGATTGTTTCGTAACAATTGAACGTTCATGGCGGCTTGTGCTCTCGGCTGTACGGGGATGTTTGTATGAATGAGAAAGGACCACCGATCGTGTGCAGCCGTCGTGTCTCACATTGCAGTCACTCAGGGTTACCATCGACGTGATGTTGCAATGCGGTACCGCCTGGCCATGTCTACTAGGCGTTTGGAATTCCAAATCAAGGCGATAATTTAATCTTGTTTTCTCTAACTTTAACTTCATTTATATAAATAGGGGCAATAACTCTTTGAATCCATTGCTGTTAGTCAGTTTGCTTACGCCGCATTGCATTTTTGCGGTGCAACATTTATCAAATGTTAATGGGTAACTCAAAAAAAAATGTTGTCAGCATATTATGTCGTTGTATTTAGTAAGTAAAATCGCCCAACTATGTGTATATATATGCTATAGATGCACCATAAGGCATTCCATAAACTTTATTTTATATTATTTGTAGGATAAGTTTACATTCTGTGCGCTAAGTAATGTTTACAATTAATCCTAGGTATATCTCAAAAATTAGGATGTAGATACCAGGCCCATGCCAAAAAATGATTATTTACGTAAAATAACACGTTATTTAAAACGGTAATCCAGGGAGGCCTTTGCCCAGCAGTGGAATTTAAATGGCTAAAAAAAAACCATTGGTCGTGTAATTCCATTCTTTATTCTTTTGAGATTATTATGTGTTTGTTGAGTGTGCATCCCATGACAGCATATCACGCGCACTGTCTGTCCGTCTAGTGCCGTACTATATAGCTACCGTATACCAATCGGATGTTATATTGCATAACAGTAATACGTCACGGATCTTGACAGTAGCACACGGCCGGATGATGGTATTTACAAGCTGTCGTTTTATTAAAATGTAATTTTTTACATTGTTTCGTAATTGTCATTCGTAGTGTCGTGTAATAGGCATACGCAATGTTTCAGGTTAGAGGTGTAGGTTAAAGTTGCAGCTCCATTAATGTATGTAATTTAGCTACCTTATACTCAAATTCAAATTCAAATTCAAATTCAAAATATCTTTATTTATATGGGCTTCAAGAAAGCACTTATAAATAGTCAATATTCATAAAAAAAAGGATAAGAACTAATACTACCACCGGTTATACCATACTGACGAAATTATCGCAATTCCTAAGGAAATAATTAAGTATGTCATTTTAAAAACAGCAACGGCGTGTGTAATTCCTATACTGTGGAAGCGTGTGAGAGGTTTTCTATTAAGTCGCTATAAATAATACTATTATATCAGTTGACTAAAATGAATTCTAATAATTGTCTAGGTAACCCTCGCTCGCAATATCCGTACGTTCCTGGATATTACGCAGTCACGACTTAATGCTACAATCATCCCGTCAAGTAGAGAGATAAATATGATGAGTCAATGAGGGCGATGCGATTCTATTTGTGCGCACGAGGGCGTGGGTTACTCACCACCGTCTAATGTTTGTCTGAATATCCTAAATTATATTTGGAATTGCATGGATTTTGTGGTAGATACATGCAAAATGGTCATGAATCAAAACATGGTCCTTGGCAAGATAACGGGTCTCAACAACTACTTACGACGAAGCAGGCAGAGTGGAAAATCAGTAAAAAACATAATTAAAAATTTAATAAGATATTTAATAAATTATCTTATTATTGACCACTGGTAAAGAAGGGCCCAAGTACTACAACAATATACAATCAGTATGTGTTAATTATAAAACGCAGTCCATCAGAAATCGGCTTCATAAATCTTATATGCCGCCTGAGTGTAACAATCTATTTACAACCAACGTATAGTTGTTTTATCGTTTTTTAAAAGCTATTTACTCTCCATTAAATTAACAGATTTCAAATTCGGCATTAAATTGTAGGCAATTAACGTTACACGAACAAACGGCACTAAAGAGTGCGTGATAAATGGGACAATATGGGTGTAGTGGGAGCATGACGTGGCGCGACGTGGGGCGACGCGGCGCGATGGGGCGATGGTGCGATTAACGCGCGTGCGCCGCCGTCGCCATCTGTCCCGGTGTCCGTTAATTTGGATTTACGTCTTTGATTCCATTGACTCCCGGATTAGCCCCGAATCGCTTCCACGAATCCGACGACAATTGCTCTTGATATATGACACTGGTTAATTGTTATCGGCGGCACTTGGTCTTTTGGGATACAGAAAGTAAAGTGTGGGGCTTTTGCATGAATTATAAGGGATTGCGAAATTTATTTCCCGTACATAATACATTTTGATACCTACTTACTTTTAACGTTGCTTTAATGAACTATTCTGTAACTAAGTTACGAGTGATGTTTATTGTTTGCCTAGCTGTGCCCGCGTTTATGGTTAATATTATATAACCTGTATTCCTTGATAAAAGGGCTATCTGACAATGAAAACATTTTTCAAATACGACCAGTAGTTCCTAAGATTAGCGCGTTCAAGCCAACAGACAAACAAACTCTTCAACTTTATAATATTAGATAGTATTAGTATAGATTACTTTGTAACTACATATCTTTTCCGAAAACATTTACATGTTACAACTTTAACATATAGTCAGCCTTTGAAACTAAACATCGTGTTGCTTTGAAAAAATCGACTCATTTTGTCACATTATATCGTTGTATATTTACAACACGTAAATACGCCTGTAAGTCTAATAAATATATATGTTCTTCCTTTTGTTGTCTCCAGGCGGAGTTGGTGGACATGCGAGCGGAGCTGGTGCAGGCGCGGGCTGCTTCCGCCGGTGAGAGCACGGGCACCGACTTAGATAGCATCCAGCCGGATGATTTACAACTGTTGGCCTTCGCAGTTTACTGCGCTCAGCGCCAATAAAGCTTGTCCAATGACGTTCACCAACGAAATTGTTCTGCTAACTAATTGCACATTAATAGTGTTTAAGTGCATATAATTACCGTGGCTATCAATAAACTAGGAGAAAGGTAGAGATTAATAGATACAGTACGTTATGGCTTCCTATGTATACACCACATCTACACCACATCTTAAACATTAAGAAGTCTTTAATTCCAATGTAATATAACAACACTTATCTTACATTGGATTACATTTAATATAGATAAAAATATTTTATTTTGCTGGCAGCTTCCGACTTCATTACTAAGGAGTGGCAGCAGGCAATGGTTACCAAGTTCTCAAGCTAATGTGCGATATTACCATTACTTAGGACATTTTGAGTGATTTATTCTATGATTCACCAGTCACATAATTTGGTCAGGTAGACCAAATTATGCAACTTATCACTGGTCAATCGAGCTAATCACTCCATGTACACAAATGTATTAACAACTAAAATAACGCCGTTATTGCGTATGGCAGGGGGGTGTCAAGACAGCGGCGACGGGGCGGGCAACGTGCCGGAGGCGGCGCGCGCGCGGGCCGAGGCGGCGCAGCTCGCGCGCGAGAACGCCGCCCTGCGCGAGACCGTGCTGGCGCTGCATTCGGAGCTCTTCGGCGCCAGGTAACTGCACCAAGAGAGACGGTTGGAAGCATTGTCAGTTAGCAACTAAGTGGACAAACACTTATGTTGAAGCAGATAAATAAATTCTTAAGACTAAATACTGATTTCCTAGCTTCATACTAAACATGTATGCTTGTGCTATGGATACTCTAGGTAACGGATAGGCTTACTTAAATACGTATAAAAACACTCATGACTCGAAGTACAAATGTCCATGTTCATCACACGAAACATCTCTAGCGGGTTTTGAACCTTCGGCCTTTGGTTTAATAGCGAGAGTATCTGGCTACTCGATCAACCGGTCTGTCCATATCTAATACAAAAATATAGTCTGAGTTTAAGTTTCATACTCATGTATTGATCGTCTTTGTAAGAAGCAGCTTTAAAACTTTAACCTGTAAATGTAAATTGTACGCAATACCGTATAAGATATATTTTTTGAACCGTAACTTTAATTAACTCTTTGTTTTCCAGGCTGGCAACGAAGTACCTGGATAAGGAGCTAGCGGGACGGATACAGCAGCTGCAACTGCTGGGCAGAGACATGCGGGCTGAAGTCAGAGACTCTCTATGGGCGCAGGTAAACCAAATACCGCAAGCTCCTCTATAATGATTCTCGATACTATTGTGCATCATGTCAATTTCTATGAGAGATAAAAATATGGTCAGTGAAAGCTCCTGGTGCCAAAAATCGATAGACTTTCAGAAACGGACATTAAAGCTGTTTGTTCTATCTGGTTGCAGTGGCGGACTAAGCCTGTTTAGGCCCGGGGCGGCAAAGAGCTGTACGAGGTCCCTAGTAGGGATACGAGCAGGGTTGTTTACCCGAAATGGGGGGTGTTCCACTGTTTGTTATAGCATGATTACAGTAACTTGGAGAAAATATGAGACCCTCCTGGACCAGAGGCCCGGGGCGGACCGCCCCTCCGCCCCCCGGCCAGTCCGCCACTGTCTGGTTGGTGGGGCTATGAAATTAATGTACCAAAATAAGGTAGTATATCTCACGTACATCATACTTTATTGCCTAATCTAATTTCATAGTGACGTGTGCATGAGTGTCGTCAACATTTCAGGGCACCAACAGCGTTATATGAGCTGGTCTTAACAAATGGACTTATTCCTGTGCAATGTATTTATTTGTCTAATGAGAACTGTAAAATGTTTGGCGATTATTAATGCCGTGATGCTTTTTAATAGTTTGTTTTATTGCCATTGGGGCTCTCAAGCTAAGCCACACCGTTTCACTTTAACTGTGACCAACGCTTTGATGGTTAGCAATTCCGTTAAACCATAAACATTCCCTGATAGTTGACAGCGGTTAGACTTAAATGTTGTTTGTAACTCATACTTAAAGCAAAAGTACCTATATTGAACAGAATTAATGGTGCTTTTAAAACACCTATTTATATGCAATAGTATTATTATGGTGCAAAAATGTATAAACGGTAAAATGTGCCTCAAATTCTATTTTACACTCTGATGACAAACATAGGATGGGTACTGTTGCTAAACGTTTTCGTACGAGATAAAATTCTAAGATCATTCTTTATCTGACCGTGGTTTGAAACAATCTTGCAAAAAATAAGATCGGTAAATATAAACATGAACGTCGGCAGTAATACTGGTTCCACAAGTCTTGAACATGACTTATGACAGGAAAATAAAGATATACCAGAAAGCTCTGCGATCGACATGCTGCTAATAACATGTACAGTAAAATAAAAATATCTATGTGATGTAACTACAGATATTGATTGACAAGTGTTGTATGTAATTACTCTAATGTGCACTCTTTAGAATTGCCCCGGTAGCTAAAATGATGGGGTGTCCTGAGACATTCCGCTTCGTAGATATTACTGTCTGATAAATTATACTTGTTTAAATATTTACTGTTGCGATTGTGTAGAAAGTGAGAGTTGACGTTAAAAGTAAGGTGTAGCGATACTGTGTTGCGATATTAGCGCTACGCAAACTAAATCATGTAATGATTAAATAAAATCAAAATAGATATTCACACACAACAGTTGTTGGAGTAGCTTGTTAGTCATTGCTATTGAGGCGAAATGTTAATAAAAATCTTAGTATAATAAAAACTTTGATATAAATTTGTTACCAAAGAGTTGGAAGAGTTTGGTTATAACGATGAAGGTAATAATGCTTACATATCCTTGGTTATTCAAATATTAAGATAGTGAGATGCGTGTCTGCTGTATTATAAAGCTGCAACCGCTCTACATACTATTTTTGGGAATTGTAGTTTATTATTTAGATTGATTTGAAAACTGGTATTTTTTTTTAATTAGTAATAGTGCTGTGCTATAAGGCCCATGTAGGTCTGGGATGTAATAATGTGCTAACTGTGTTTCTTGCCTAGCATGTCGTAAAAGGCGACTAATGGTATATCGGGTTTTGGGTATGTGATT
>OX596205.1:13007340-13033189 GCA_951394215.1 Glyphodes perspectalis | reverse complement strand
TTGGCAAATTTTGTCGATACGTCCATCTAGGACGTATACAAAAAAAAGAGATACGATCAAGGGCGGTTAGGAATCGAGTTAAATAACGATGTATAAAATCTAAAACGTTGAAAATGTCTTTTGTGACGGCTTAGAAGGCGGAATATGTATCAAAAGAACTATTTCTAATGTTGATCTTAGGGGTAATGAAAATCACGCACACGCGCCTACGTGACGGCCTACAAACCGCGACATAGTAGTGCTTCTTACGCCTCAATGAAACTTCTACTTTGGTGCTTTACTTTATTTCCCTTGCAGAAGCTACTTTGGTTAATGAGGGTATTCTGAATAATAAATCCACCATGTGGCGTAAAGCGGTAAGCGGTTCCGGTCCCTGGATACAAGAGGTCCAATTCAATAGTGAATGATTTCTGTGTAAGAATTATGCCATCTAGTGGAAATTATATAACCGAAAATCCTCACCCAATGAGGGTTTTTTAAATTAAAACATCCAAAAGATGGCGTAACTGTGACTTGCGGTCTTGTCACCCTCCTCATTGGTTAGTTGTCAGGCCAAATTGACATGCTGTCAACAAGGAGCCAATAGTGACAGTGAAAAGACAACGAGACTTCCTCGCGCCATTTGGCGGTTTTTGTATTTTTGAAAACCCTAATTGGCGCACAGTTGCGCACCGCTTCTATCGCATCGACAAATCTGTAGGTATATTGATATATTGAGCCGGGGGAATGAGGGTTGTTTGATTTTAAACATCAGTTAGAAGGCGTAACTGTGACGTACGGTCTTGTCGCAATACTCATTGGTAAGTTTTTTAGAACAAACTGACATTATGTCAACAAAGAGGCAATAGTGACAGTGATAAGACCACGAGACTCCCTAATGCCACCTGGCGGTTTTTGTATTTTTGAAACCCTCATAAACGCGCAATTAATTTATTTAGTCATTGGGAATAATTTTTGTGAGTACAAATAAAGATTTCTAAGAGTTAGATGATTTTAAAAATGTTCAATTTTACCTAATGGGCTTGCAAGAGATTCACATGACTGCTGGAGTACTATGTGTTCATATTGCACAAACGTTTTGTAAATTGTTGAGCTTAGGAAATCAATTAGGAGCCGATTTTTTCATTCATCACATATCTTTAGTCAATGGAGGTGATCAATAGATACATTTGATGTCTCTGATACTTTATCAAACTATGTAACAATGTTGATTTTTTAAAATTACGTCTACGTGACAAGTATAATATCAGATGTGTTAAAGAATCGGCTCCTACGGGAAATAAAAAATGTACAGACGCCAGAAAGATGGATTAGATATAGCGGCTATAATTGACTAAATTTTGTTTTTCTAAAGATAATCTAGTGTACATCTGTGCTATTATACCTATCAATTAGTTGTTACCAAAATATAATTTTATTTATTTTTCGTATATTTGTATTTTTATAGCTTTATTATTGATGTTCTTTTATATAATTTATTTGTATTTATATAATCAATCGCCTATTCGAAGATGATCTCAACTATACACTTCTATTGGCATGACTTCAAGTTTCAAAGTTTGTTTAGAAACATTCCATTGTTCATTCCCTTCATTTGTTTTTTACTTATAGCATTACAAGACTTGCTAAGTACGTAAGCACTTTTTTAAAACAAGTAGTATTAGTACCTTAATACTTGTTTAAAATTTTTTAAGCATACATATTTTAAAACCTTACATCATCAGTTGGTGCCACATAAGGCTATCGGTAATCCGCATGCTTTTAAAACTCAACCCTACCGTACATCGAATTGTAACCGAACTATCTTTGAACGGACGAGACGACACTAACACTGGCTACAAAGAACCTGTTTTATGAGATATTTTTTTAAAATGTAATTTGCTTTGTAAACAAACCTACATTAAATACATCGTACATAATGTCTGGTGTCAGTGTAGCCGTCAGAGCTGGTACCGGCTGTCGCTCACTAAATGGCTGTCGAGTCGTTAATTGAATCTATTATTACTAAACTACATAGTAGTGGGCATTGTCGGTGTAGCGTCGCGTGCGGCTGGCTGCGCGCCAGGCGCGACGCGTCGCCGTAATGTCACCACACAAATGGACATAGGTTCACACGGTTTTGTTTACATTTTAACACTCGCGACCTTGTCGACACGTCGGTGCGCTGGCGCCTTACCGAAATGCCCGCCAAAGCGTTCGGGATCGATGTCCGGTTGAGTCATTGCAGTTTTAAAGTGATATTCAACAAATTTAATGTTATTTTGTATGACTTCGGCATCCTTTTGTCAGGAGAATCCTTTCTAGTCTAGTGTACCTATTTCTATAAACATCACATTTAATGTCTAATGAAATTATTTTCTCTCACTTGTATGTCTTCGTTTGTAATTTATGAGTTTTTAATAACTTGTTTTGTTTGTTGAGGGAATGGACATGTACAATAAGAAAAAAATATTGTTATACATTTTATTATTATTGCGCATACCATTTGCGCGCGATTTAAATTTAAGTGAATTAAAGGATTATTAACCTAGAAGTATTAGGAAAATTATCGAATAATGTGATTGTAACTATTAAATATGAGAAGATGGTAACAGTGACATAAGATTGAAAAATATTTTTCTGTTTAATAGACGTAAGGTCGTAGTCGAACTAAGTAAATCGCGAGATACATTTGGACAAATTTCCGTCTCATTTGTTTATTGTAATGAATAAAAAGCGTTATCTATGTATACTAGTCGTTTTCAAGTAGAATGATCTCATAAAATCTGCACAAAACAAAGAAATAATGACCTATCAACGAAGCTGATTAGCTGTTAGAGTGCCTGATTCAAAAGGCCAGAGTATTCTGTTGACAAAATGACGGTATACATCGATTAACTTTTGTATAAATTGATGATTAGACTTTAAGAGTAGAGGGATCCCATGGGGCCCGGACGGAACTCTGTTCAAACCGCGTACTTCGTGTCTAAGACTGCGTAGGACATTCCACGCACGCTCGCGACGCATTGCCATAATTTGCCGCGATAGTGCACACCGTTTTTCATATTTACAGGACAATACGCCTACCTATGTATTATAGTATGTATTAAATTTGTACTTATAAAATGTGTTGTTTTATTTTGTTTTCGTATTAAATGATGGAATAGGCCAATATTTACTTTCCCGCTTAATCCCAAGCGTCAATTTTATAATAATCCGCTCTCAGTCTAGCCACGGGTAAAATCTTAGTACCTATAATATTAGTCTTCGACTGTAGAGGCTTGCTAACGATTGCTGCGGGCGTCATATAAAGGCTTTGGCACGCTCGTTCATAGTATCTAGAGTATCAACACATCACATTACATTGCATTCTATCTTAGCGCTCTACGCGTCTAACACACGCCACAGCCACAAACGCCGCCACGTGGAGATTGAAGCTGCTACAAAGGTAGCTGAAGCGCGCGACAGCCACTTAGTGGCCGGTATTTTGTGTCGGCGTTTAGTGGCCGGTGCGGGCCACAAGAAGCGAGCAGCGACGATATGTACCGTGTGGCGGCTACCGGCGTTAAGCGTGTGCGGCGAGTCCTTAAAAATGTATAAAAACTACAAGAAATATGCCGGTGGCGTCGTTTTGTGGTTGTGGCCGGTTGTCCGTGTACGGGGACCCCCAAGTAACACAGATAGCAGTATAAGGTCTTAGTAACAGCAAACCCGGGAGCGATAAGCTTAAAAAGCTGTTGATTAATGTCTGAGTAAACGTGTACTCAGCTCTTATTCAAGCAAATTGGGCACACTTTTAAATGCTTTAATTTGAATAATAGCAATATAAAATCTGAGTAGTAGCAATGTAATTGTCCACATAGCTTAATAACGTCTGAAAAACGGCAGTCGTTACTTATACACAGATGTTTTATCATGTTTATTCAGATAAATATTTGTGGCTGTGATATTCAAAAACTACTCAGCTATAAGCACATTTGTACCACACTATTTCAAACAAAATGTGTGTTTCCTTCAAGAAATTGTTGACATCATTAATATTTATTAAGATATTAATGTGGACGGAATGAATACTTGGAATTGTTAAGTAATTTTTAAAAATACGAGTTTTAGCTATTACACAAGTGAAATAATATTGCGCAAGTAATTTTGTCGTCAATAACGTATGTCCTGTAACTATTGGTTTTACGCGCCGCTTCAATTTCGGAGTTTAATGATAGAAATAAGTTAATGTACAAGACAGAAATAAGGCAAAAAAAAACTTTTAGCGTAATTCCTTATTTTAGTGTTTTAAAAGTAATAATTAGTTTATGTATAATACTCGAATTTGTATCTGAATTGATAAAACACAGCATTTGATAGCAAAAACAATTCCAAAAACATTTTTTTTGGAGGTTATAATGGCGATTCCTATAAATCTGATTATTAGCTGCTCAGCTCCTGTTTTACCGAGCTGCTGCTGAATAATAGTTTTGACTCGTCACATATTAAGCCTTTATTTGGCAAAGCGCGGTATGGCGGAATAATTTCTGAATAACAGTTGAGTATTTGTTCACATGTTTTATTAAACAGCTTATTAGGGTTCAAAACAGAACAATCAAAAACTAGAATTTCGTGGAAAAAAGATTAGGTGATCGATCGAACTTTATTATTTAACTATTATATAATGCAATCATTTCACTTAAATAAAAAAAAAATTATTAAGCCAATGAATTAAAGCTATTTAGGTATACCAATCTAACGTAAAAAGGATGTAAAATATTTTTTTTATTTTGTTTTATTTAGAAAAAAAGCTGTGGTAATCATGTTTTTTTTTTTTCAACTTACGTACCTATGTCTAGTTTGAGTTAACTACTCGTATGTACTGCATACCTTATAAAAATGCTAAAAAGGGAAAAGAAACGAGGTCTCTTTTGGTTCCCCATCTATTCTAATGATAATGTAGCAATTTTTCATTGTCTGAAAACAAACGGATATTATACCTACACTAGCTGTGCCAGCGGTGTCACCCGCGTTTATGGTTAATATTATATAGACTATTTCCGCCATACATGATTTTTATGTAACTTTAACCATTAAGGCTGCACACGCGACGGAAGCTTAAAAATGGAGTAACTTCTCCCGTTTTCCCAACATTTCCCGTCACTACTCTGCTCCTATTGATTGTAGCGTGATGAAAAGTATACTATAATCTGCCCAGGAGTATGAAGAATAATTGTACCAAGTTTCGTTAAAATTCGTCGAGTAGTCTTTGTTTGTAAAAGGAACATACAGACATACAGACAGACAGACAGACAGACAAAAATTGTGTACTGATTGCATTTTTGGCATCAGTATCGATCACTAATCACCCCCTGATAGTTATTTTGAAAATATATTTCATGTACAGAATTGACCTCTCTACAGATTTATTATAAGTATAGATAAACGGAAACCTAAAACAAAATTAAACCTAGCTAGATAGATTAATTGCCCCCGAAACCCCCTAAATACTAAATTTTATGAAAATTCTTGGAGCCGTTTTCGACATTCAGATTACAATATAGATAGGTATAGATACATTAGTTTTTTTATTTAAAGATACTTATTAATAATATCATAATGACACATAATTTGAGTATACTATACAAATTCAAAACCTCGGACACAACAAAAGGTAGATTTAAACTACCGCATTGAATGTACTACAAATACAAAACGCTAGAATAAAATGATTCGGACCGCGCGTATTTTTGAATTCGTTAATATTCTCATCTGATTCATCTCCACTAGATGTGTAATCATCGTCACCCACACAGTCTGTATATGAAATTGCGGGTACGGAACACTCTTCTACGTACGATCGCACTTGACTGTTAAGGTTAGCTTGACCGCTTTCTTCCACAGCTAGTTTACTAAACACTATGCTGCCTACGCCCAACATACAACAACTAACGTTTAATAAATATCTACAAATAAAGCAAAATTCAGCATTCTTCTGTGTAAATACTGTTTAACTAACTTTAAAACTGCTAGTTTCGGTATAAGAATAGAAGTATGTGTAAGAGAGTTATAAACTATGTCTACATTTCTTTTATACCAATATAAGCTTAATTAGAACCCAGAAAATACTTTTTATCAGCAGCTGAATAATTCGCAAAATAAAGAACCTTATAAGATTTCAAAATAATATTAAAGCTGTTATTCAGATACAAGCATTTTAAAATCGAATTTTAACACTATTATTCAGCATCTAGTTGCTGAGGGTACTTTATACAGAATATAGCATTTTTAACAGCAATAAGCTTAATAATGTTTGTATAATAGTATTGTACATTACGTTTATTCAGCTTGTTATCTTTTAGCTTACTGTTATGCAAATTAAAGCTATGTGAAACTCTGTAAGCTTAGAAACGTTTGTGTAATATTGAGAATAAAAGTTATTACTAAGCCTTAAGAAAGAAGCCGAAATTATACAAATTTTACTAAGCTTAAAAAATTATAATAGCCGTAATACAACGTTAGTCAGAATTTAGCTATTTCCTTAACTGTAACACAAATGTTACGTAACTATTAACTGTGTTATGAGTCGCATTAGTACTGTTATCATGCTTGTGTGTTACTTGGGCCTATACGTCAGGGGTTTGCGAACCTTTTTAAACAAACATGCCATTTTAGCAGCTGGGCTTTACTAGCTAGCTTTGGAAGCAGAGCGTAGTTAAGTGAAACTCCAGATCAGAAGGTTTGTAATGGAATGGTAAGTATACTATCTGTGTAGCCACAGGACTCCCCTTCAAGTGAAACGTACGGGCAATTTGACTGAACGGCCGGCACGTGTTTTCTTATCAATCTGCGGCGGCTGTGATGTTACGTTGTCCGGAACGACGGGGGTTGTTTGTTGTGGCGAGGTAACTTGAGGTAACGTATCTTGCGATGATGGTAAGTTTTCAGTATCTTGAAGTAGGTAGGCAGGCTTCAGTCGATCGATTGAGATGTTCGTTTCGCGATCATTTAGTCGTATAGTGTAGACCTTGTCTGTTCTCTTGATAACGCGATAAGGGCCTTGGTACGGTGGTCACCACTTTAGCAGCTGGGCTTTACTAGCTAGCTTTGGAAGCAGAGCGTAGTTAAGTGAAACTCCAGATCAGAAGGTTTGTAATGGAATGGTAAGTATACTATCTGTGTAGCCACACCATTATTGGTACTTGAAGTGTCAGAGGAGACGTGTTTGATGTGGATATTATTGTCAATCATTGTTGGTGCATTTGTGATCCAAGGATACTTCGTGCCCAACATTTTGTCTCTCTCTCGTTCCACCTACGACACGCATGCCAATGGTTCGCCATCCCTATTTAAGGTTCTAGAAACTAAGTAGGTACATACAAGAGAAGGTATACTCACATCACACAATTTAGGCAATCATGAACTACCGGATTGAGTCGCGTCGCGGGGTGTCGACTTATTTTGGATGCCACATGACGTAGGGTACCTACTTATGTAATGTTTACTCTATAGCCGGATCCGCTACATGTTTCATGTCTGCAAAATAAAGCTCTATGTTAACCTCACGTAGGTAAGAGGAGTGCGCCTACTCCGAAATTTAATTAACTTTGTGGTATCATCATCTACCTACCTTCTCGTTAAATAAATAGGTACTATTACTAATTATTCTTCTTTTGAGCATCTTTTATCTAACTGAAGGATATGTTTATGAATTCTCCGTTTAATATGTAGATACGTAAGTCAACGAAGAGCGCGAGCAATTTCCTATTGTTCGTCCACGATTTTACAGAACCCTTCCTAATAATTTAGACTACCCCTAATACTTGGCTGAGCATTGGTGTTTTAGCTAGGATGACTTCTCGCCTGCACAACATTCTGCAAGGATCACTAAAAAAGGGTAGATTTTGGTAAAAACTTGCAGGCTATAAGTGCAGCGGTCATGTTTCACGTTTTTATGTAACTATGAATAAATGGTTTAAACACAAGCGGTGAAAATAATTCACATAATAGTGTGGCGCTTAATAATCTAACACTTAATTTAAATACAGGCCATCGAACAACTTGAGTTTGAGGCTATATGTCTTTGAAACTAATAATACGATGTACGAATGTACATACATACATATCATCACGCCCATAATCCCCGAAGGGGTAGGCAGAGTCAAAGGGGCAGCAGGCCCCTTTATCCACATTTAGCCAAAAATAAAACTGGGCTGGGTTAATCGTCTTTTACGACATGGGCAAGAAACACTGTTGGTTGGTACATTATTTTTAAGTCCCAGACCAACATGGGAAATAAATTGTGGAGATCATTTACATAATATATCTTGGCCTCCGGAAGTGTACAAATGGGTTTAATTATATGTTTTCTTTTTAAATAAATGGATAAAAACGACATAGTTGTCCGCCAGCACATTATGGAGGTACCTACAATGCGTACTAAAACGGCTGAAAAAACGCTATAAATGGGTATAAGTTTTTAAAAATATTTTTTTAATTTTTCATAGGTAAAGTTTTCTTATAGTTTATTTACAAATGTGTAAAGTTAACGAAACGTACATAGTGTGGCCAACCCATAAATTGTTTGTAAAATAGTACAAAGCGCATTATAAATTAAAGTTTATAATAGGACAACTTGTATGTCGTCATGAACGCATAATACTACTCATAAATATTTCAATCAAGATAACGGTTATTAAGATATTATGTATTTTAATTAGTATGTTTTTTTTTATTTAAAAAACTTTATTAGTAGACATTTTTCAACTACATCATGGTAACATTGAAACTGTTCTGTCACTGATCTACTAATTATTATTATTAAATCAGATTGACTAATGGCCAAGCCTATTTTTTTATTTTAATTTTTCTACGATTTTATTCGTTGTTATTGTAATTTGAGAAGACAAATTTTCAAATATGGTTGTCAAAATATACATTAGTGGTATTTCTGGAAACAAAGAGGTAAGTTAATATTAGAAAATTCCTGGGTCGGCCGGGTGCTTATCAGGACTTCATTACGACTGATTCACAATGATTGTTTTTGATTACGTGATTAATGATTCTTCCAGGTGAAAAAAAGACAACAACGTGTTTTGATGATACTGGATTCTAAAAACATAAAATATGATGTCATTGACATAACGGAACCTGGAAGAGAGGCTGACAAAGATTTCATGCAAAACAATGCCAAGTCGAACGGAGGCACCGTAAGCGATCCAAACCCGCGCTCGCCGCTACCGCCGCAGATGTTCAACGACGATGAGTACTGCGGGGTAAGCGACCGCCTCATTAGCACAGACAATGACCTTCAATGTGTCAGCAAACCGAGTTTACTCATAACTTTTATTTTCAGGACTACGACCAGTTTGACTTAGCAAATGAAGTAGACACTTTGGAACAATTCTTGAAATTAGAAGTTCCTCCTGAGGAGCCACCTGTAACTGAAATTGAACAGGTAAGATTAATATTGTTTACATTTAGGTATAAACTAAAATCAATCATGAAGTAAATCCTTTTGACAGCTGTATTTTATGAAATGATAAGAGGTGTTTATGACCTACTTTTATAGTATCACTTGGCAGCAAGTAGCTACCATTATAATTAAGATATTAATAATAATAAAATTATAACTTTTTCATTATCATTTAGTTCAAGTAATTTTTACAATAATCTACAATATGATGATATGTATGTATTGTACAATATTAATTGTACTAAAATTATACAATAAGGATAACTATAAGTTATACATCATTTTAAAGGAAAAGGTGGTAAATGGAGATGTTGAAAAAGAAAAGGAGAGTGAATCTAAGGAAAACTCACAAATGAGAGAAACTGGTCAAGGAGACAATGCCGATGAGAAAAATGAGGACACTGTTGTGAAAGAGAAGACACCCTCACGGGAGCCAACACCCTCTGATAGGGTGGCTTCTAAAGAACCTTCGCCAGCTAAGGAAGATAAAGATGCTGCACCTGCAAAAGAAGAATCTCCCCCTAAGGAATCCTTACCTGAGAGACAAAAGTCTGTTGAAAAAGAAGAAGTAACAGAAAAGGAAAAATCTCCTGTAAAAGAAGTTGAACTAGAATCTAAAAAATCATCAAAGGAAAATACACCTGAAAAAGAAGAGTCTGTCAATGAGAATGGGGCAGTTAGCTCTCGTGAACAGTCAGAGGAAAAAGAACCCACCGTTGATGCCATTGACAGTAAAAAAGATAACACTTCAGAAGCTCTGATTGCAAGCGAGCAAGCAGCTTCCGCTGAATAATGGACTGGACTTTTAAATTTGCTTCTCAGCTCAAATTAAGCCCCATTAGCACTAAGCAAGCACTATTCATTAAGTCTGTTCTGTTATTTATAATGCATCTCTCACTTCTTTGGTATTATTAGTCATTGTATATAACGCAAAGAAGACTTTGTTGAGAACTTGTTCTAAGTGGCAATGTATAGTTTACGAGTTTTATGAAGTGGCCTATTATAATAAAAATTGTCATATTAGTTTATTAATCAATTTTATATGAAGTTCCAGAGTAAGATTTCTATTTTAACATTTATCCTTCATTAAGGCTTGTATTATTTTAAAGTATTAATAATTTTCATTTTTTTTTACAAATTAATCGACTTTTATTTAGTCAAAATTAATTTACTTAAGATTTTAAAAAGTAATTTATTTATTCTCATTTGGTAAAAGCCGGAAAGAGTGCTCTAATCTCCATTTATGAAATTATTCTAGTGTCCTATCATAATAATATAATGATAGAAACACTACTTTCTCAGATTTGTATTCACAATGATGTTCGCTAGATTCCAGTAGGTGCTATGTAATATACTTTATGTATTGTTAATTATTTTACAACATGAATTCATAATGTGAGCATTCTTTTAAAATTCTGGTTGTTTTGGTTGTAATAATCATTTTATTAGGCTTTTACATGACAAATTTACTACACATTATATCAATTTTATGTTATTAAAGACAGTTTTTTAACTAATTTTTCATATGAATTATATAAAATGAGAAAAAAATATATATTTCATTTACCTGTGTCTGATGGAAAGTAGTTAAATTATTTTACAAGTTAGCTAGCTGTAAACGAGCGATACAAATAGCGGTAAAAAATCATGTATCCTCGAGTGTGATAGTTTGACGGCAGCGGCATCGCGACGTCAGAACATTGCAAGCCGGCAAGTTAAATGAACATTATTGATCGTATAAATAACAATTGTCAGCATTCTTTAGTGCAATATTCACAAAGCAAACATTATACACCCCTTATGACGATTATACGAGAGAACCTGAAAGTTACGCACATCTTGGTCCATGGTGAAAGAAAACGTTCAAATTATATAGATAACAATGAAGTGAATAGGATGTGTAGTACCATAATCTAATTTGTGATGAATTCGCATACGATGACGATTTGAATCAATAGTTCCAAAGTAAATTAATTATTGTTGGGTTCATGATTTAAGTTATTATACCTTTCCCGAAGGGCGTTGATACCTAACGCTAATAAAATTTTATAATCCAGCTATTTACATCGTAATTCATTAAGAACCCATAAAATTATGGGTGATTTTAAAGACGTATAGTAACTTAGCATAAAAATGTAGATTTTACAAAAACTTATAACTCGCCAAAATCCTACTAATGATTCTACTGCCAGCATCGTAACGCTGAGTAGAACAGCGTAAGCGAATCATAAAAGAAAACACGCAATAAGCGAAATTACTTTTATTTGATTATTTGAGCAAATAAATCTCCTTAATAATTTGTAATAACGTTTTAACTTATCGTAGTAAAATAAATAATTATGGAATAACACGATATAAAATCTATAATGGAAATGTAAAACATCAGGTATCTAATAATTTCATTGTACAAATACATCTACAATGATTATTTCTATAAAATATAGCCTCTAGTCTATAAGACGCCTCTTCATATATTCTTTTTTAAAACGGGAGATGGAGGATTGCTGAAGTCTTTGAGGAGGGACTCGCCGGCCAGGTCGGCGATGGTGCGGCGGCGCAGGTCCGCGTCGAGCGGGTCGTCCAGCAGGCCGGCCTGCACCGTCTGGTCCAGCGTGCCCAGCCGCTGGCGCGAGCTCTTGTACTCCTCCACCAGGCTCAGGTTGCGCTTGATGCCGTCCACCAGCCGCACCACCGAGTACTCGCCCATGGCGGCGCCCTCCTGCAGCTTGGAGCCCGCGATCTTGGCCATCGACGACTCCTTCACGTCGGTCAGCAGCTGCACGCACCACTGCTTCAGGTTGCTCATGATCGTCACCGGCCCCTCGTACTCGTTTGGTACGATGCCGTCCACTTCCGATTCGAAGAATGAAAGAAGCGGGAACCATATCCGTGTTCTGAAAGGCCAAAAATTATGTTATTCAATAAAAAAATTAATAGAATCTTGCGTATTAGCCCAAATAATATCGATAAGCAGAGATAATAATAATAAATTCTCCAGACTGACACACCAATTCCCTAGTTCCAAACTAAGCTTATAAGCATGTGCTATGAAAACTAGGTGAACGGATTGACATACTTAAATACGTTTTTTTTATAAACATCATGACTTGATCACAAATGTCCATGTTCATAACACGAAACATTTGCCCCTAGTGGGATTCGAACCCGCGACCCTGGGTTTCGTGGCCAGGGTCTCTAACCACTCGACCAACGGGCCTGTCGAGTGATGAAACCATTAGAGCATATATTATATTACTGAATGAATTATTTAGTGCCTATGCAGTGGATTAATATATTCTCTCTGCCTACCCCGCTAGGGAAGTGGTATTAGTGATTTTGTATAATCTCCAAATGTCATAGTATGTCTGTAGAGATAGACTTTCAAATTTTACGCGTTTCGCAATATAGGTAGATGAGGTAGGTAGATATGCTTGCTTATGTATATGGTTATTTTTAATATAGGGTGCCGCTAGTGAATTACCTGGAAGAATCGTTTTGCATGAGCGCCTGGTTGTTGGAGAGCGTGTGGTAGTAGAGGAAGAGGCGCGAGGTGATGTAGAAGGCGATGAAAACGTCGATGGAGTAGTGCTCGTGCGCCGCCAGGATGAAGAAGATGCCGAACATGTTCATCACCCACGTCAAGATGTGCAGCAGGTACAGACTCCGCGACGTATCTGGAACGGTCACGACAAACATACCTCATAAAGACTACATATCCCAATTTTCCATCCCGTTTTAATTTTTACGCTACAATATTTCTCTATTTAATAACCGGTTTCTGTATGTAATCGTGATCCATTTGATTATGTCTAAACTTATTGACCTAAACTTTAGTAGTAAAGTGTCGTTCTTAGACAAGTTCTAAATTTCGCCGCTAGAGGCGCGCGGATAATCTTTGCATCGCCATTAAGCAAGCAGCGAGTTTATGAAATGCAAACTTTAAGTCATGACGTAGATAGATACATATGTAAACTTAATTAATAAAAGTTACACTCAGGGGTCCCAATATAAGAAAGAAATAGAAGAAAACAATTCCCGGTATAAGAAAAAATCATTATTTAGATCATGTGGATATCTTACCTGCTTAAATGCGTTTTAACCCTGTAGCTATCTACATATTATTAAGAACAATCTAGAAGTATCTACCTATATTTGTTGGTAAACGAAAGGATTAATTTGAATTTAATCAAGCATTACGAAATTAGTATCAAAATGCTTTTATTTATGACTGGCATTGAATTTAGAAGTATCCTGCCTTATAATTAGACTTAATATTTCATTTTATGAGCATGACTACGTAAAAAAGTAGATACATATCAGCGGTTTTCTGAGCAATACATTATGTTGACTTGAAAAAACGAAACAAATCTCCTATACTTACGCGTTAGAGAAATAAATATCAAATTTAGAATACATGGAATTTGAAACTATAGATACATAATACCTACTCATATGATTTTGAAATACTTAGGTACTTGATACAGAAACTTAATAAAATAAGATAAGAAGGCACCTATGTTATACTAGCTGTGCCAGCGGTGTCACCCGCGTTTATGGTTAATATTATAAAGACTATTTCCGTCATACATGATTTCTATGTAACTTTAACCATTAAGGCTGCACACGCGACGGAAGCTTAAAAAATGGATTAACATTTCCCTTCACTACTCTGCTCCTATTGATTGTAGCGTGATGAAAAGTATACTATAACCTGCCCAGGAGTATGAAGAATAATTGTACCAAGTTTCGTTAAAATCCGTCGAGTAGTTTTTGTTTCTATAAGGAACATACAGACAGACAGACAGACAAAAATTTTACTGATTGCATTTTTGGCATCAGTATCGATCACTAATCACCCCCTGATAGTTATTTTGAAAATATATGGCATGTACAGAATTGACCTCTCTACAGATTTATTATAAGTATAGATTATTGCATTTAGATTTAACTTAGTTTAGACCATTATTATTATATTATGTTGTTATTATTAGATATACTAATGCATTGGCATTCGATTATCGATTGCGATATCTCCTTGAGAGAAGTCTGGTGTGCGTAATAACTAGATGCATGTTTGCACAAAAACCACGTCGGTACCGGTATAGGTAATTTAAACAATAAAAACTAATTTTACAAATATTAACGACGGTGCCTGATGAGAATACGTGAAAGTGCGCATGTTACAGCATTGTGCAGTCTCAAAAGCATTTCAAAACGATTGTCTACTGTTTTTCATAAACTTATGTAACTTTAAATTCAAAGACCAGGTTACATCATATTTAAAAAATTCGTAATTCATAAGCTAATAAATAAGCGTATTGTGATTAAGAAATAATTAAAACAATCACTCGCCACTCCACCAGTGATATTGACATGAGGGAATTTATCATATCACAATTAATATAAAGTCCCTTTTTTACATGGTGCCTAAAATGTGAAATGGATGTCAAATCCTCTCACCAACCGTATGTAGATATTATTTAGAATGTTCTCGTCAAAACACACCATGTTCATTATGCTGAATTACTTCATGATCAAAAATACTTAGTCATGAGCCAATCCTTTCCTAGCTCATCGTAAAAGATGTACTGGTATTTATTTACTTGTCACTACTTTTTCACAATTCTCCATCTAACTCAACTCAATTTATTTTGGCTAAAAGTGATTAAAGGATCAAACTGATCCTTATACTCTAACTGCCCCTCCAGCGACTACAGGCATGCTAGTAAGGATGTAGAAAAAATAAAAAAAGGAGTCGCAATTGTGTAATGAAGGGAACAATAGCACGTGTCGGATCACACGGTGGCCGTCGCGAGCGCATTCACGCCAGCTGTATCAGTGAGTAATCGCCCCTTATCGCAACAACAAACACATATACCTACATACATTATCATCAAATTCTCGTGAAATTCCTTATAACTGATAAAATAACGAATACCAGCTAGGTATGTGTACCGTAAGTCAAACATGTAACTTACCTACCTTCTTTGGCTTACAAAACGCAATAGTTAGGGTATCAAGAATTTGTTACAGAAATAAGGAGAAACGTGCTCTGTTATCAAGGATGAGTTGAACCCATAATGAAAATATACCTCTAACTTTTGGTGCTTCGGATGTCACTCAATAATTAATAACCGATTTATCCGAAACAATTGATTTGTCTTTAAAAAAAAGGCCATACCCGAGGCTCATTTTGACATTCGTGCTCGGTTCTATTAAAATTAGAAACATATACCAAATCGGTACAATATTTTATTAAAAAAAAAATAACAATAAAATATACTATTAGATATTAGACTGGCTCGATGGCGCATTTGGTAGTGACCCTGCCCCATGCGCCAAGAGTTGTGGGTTCCATCCCCACCCAGGACAAACATTCGTGTGATGAATAATTGTGTTTGTCCTGTGTCTGGGTGTTAATATCCAATATTTATTTAAGTATATATTTGTAATACCACTGTTGATTCTGATATCCGTAACACAAGTGCTTAAGCTACTTAGCTCGGAGTCAGATCAATATGTGATGTCGTCGTCGTCTGATATTTATTATACTATATAATTTGTTACTATCGCTAATATGTAGTTACGATATCAAAATTGGGTTATGGGTTAAGAACAGTGAAAGCTGAAGTACTATCTTATATCAGTGCAGCTTGATTGTTTAGGTACTTTTAATTTGTAAACTCAATGCATTTAAATACACAGATAATCTTTATTTATCACAATGTTACAAATAAAACAAAGAGAATAAAAACCTTGTCATTCAGAACTTTGACCCTGTAATGCAACAATATTCTAACTAACATTTTATTCGTTTTCACTTCGCCAGAGTAAAAAATCATGCCATTAGTCATTCGAAACTGCGCAAGTATTTGGATTTTAGCTCTAGGCGCATGATACTGAGTCAGCGGTCCAATGTACCATGTGTCGGTATATTTCATGTAATATAATTATGTACTACGTTTTTACAATAAAAATATATATCTAGGTAGGTAGGTAAGACTGCGACCACTTCTATTGCCATATTAAAGAACCACAAAAAAGTTAATAGGCATAAGATAGCAATATATTGTGTCCGTTAAGTCTACAGATAAGGTTTAGTTATAAGCACTGTCCTTTTTTTAATGACAAAGAAATGTGCTTCGGGCCCTAACCAAAATCTTAGTAAGAGAAGGGAAATCATTACTAAGCGATAGAACAATAGGTATCTGTTTGTTAAATCCGACCTAGGTTAATATATTAAGAAAGATAATCTACTTAAATTAGTCACAAAAACGAATACCTATAATGCGTTACATTTAAGTGGTGATAGCCTTATTAATGCATTAGTAACCGATAATGTAAACATTAGGCGCGGGCGTCACTGGGCGCGTTATCACTTCCTTGTTGTTGTAATTGATCATGATTCCACTAGTCGGTTTGTAGGCTAGCAGAGTAACGCGTAATACAACAGCGAATTAATAACGTAATCAAAACAACATCTAGGTTGTTTGTGTTGTTCAAAATGTAAATAAGATTATTAATAGTCTCGTGTTCTTGTATACGATACGATAGAGTTTTCGTCTGGCTTATAAAATTTTCTCATTTACATCAAGGCAAGAAATAGAATATATTTTACCACCACGGAACAAATATTAAGTGGGCGTGGCAGTGAAGCCAAAATACTGCGTTGTAACGCAAGACTACGCGTAGACTGCTTGTGTCTAAATGTACACCTTATTTCTACCTGTGTAAAATACGACCCCATCTATTGACGTCAATAAAAAAAACTCAACATTTGAACTTGGATTACAAAAGGTCTCTGCGAAAGTGGAAATATGTAGGAGTCGCGGAAGGCCCAGGCTTACCTACCACGACCAGATTGGTTGTGTATTAACAGAAGGTGATGTTAGGAGTCATAAAAACCGTAGAGCTTGTATGAAAAGGATCATGAATGTTGAAGAGGCGAATGAGGTGTGTAAGGATCATGCCATATGGCGTTCGGTTCTTTCTGTCTACCCCGCTAGGGAAGTGGCGTGAAGTTTAGTTAGTTAGTTAGAGGTAGGATAGTAAATTAAACCGGTTGTCAAAAGATTGAAGGTGTTTTCTGATGTAGGACTAATGAGATAAACTGTTTTTGACTAAAATAAGAATGGCCAGTCCTGCTCGTTTGTGTAGTATGTGATTAGTAGCGTTTTTGTGTGATTTGACTTCATCGTTTCTCATACAAATTTTGTGACCCCCGTTCTACAGGTTTTTTCTGTTCTGTGTTTATCACAATACTTATAAAAATATTACAACTACATTACCGGACATCAGGCTCTTTTTGTACATGGTCAAATCGAAACCAAAAAGACTATGGTTAAAAAATAATCCTTTAAAAACAAATATAATTTCAAAATACAAAAATATATCTACAGTATGTTGCTCATTGATGAAGGTTATTACTAAAGTAATATTTTATGCATAATAAGTAATAATGTAAACGTCGCACATAACTGATTTAACAAAGCCGTCTCCAAGTAAATAATATTTCTCAAAAACTTGTTGTGCCATACGTTCATAATAACATAAGGGCATTTGGAACAAAAGATAATTGGTATTAATTTGTTTGTGCTTCTACATACAAATGTTAATACAAATTAATTGCTGGCTAATGTAACACGTCAGGATTGTGAGAACTAAACTTCTATGTATACTAAAATACACTAAATATTTACGCTCATTTAAGTATGTACATAATTTACTTATTAATATCGAATATTTACTTAAATTTGCCCGCGGTTGCCCTAGCAATTGTCAATTAGAATAGTTATATTGGTCAACCATCAAGAATTATAATTCCATCTCTTGAGAAAAGTAGAAATGCTAAGCTACGAAACATAATTACCATTTCCATCAATGCTAAATAAGTTTTAGTGCTTGCAATGACGATAATGACGCGCTGAGCGCAAGAAAGACTACATGACTCGAGCAAAGCGATTTATTGCGAGGAGAAGGCTCTCAATACGCACCCGTCGCGCCTTAATATGGCAATGCCTACCACAAAAAAAAAGCTTCATTGAATCCGTTCCCAATAGTGCTAGCTAAGCTGTGATAAACGATTTTTGTGGAGAAGAGTCTATTAGGGTCTCTTGTAATAATTGGTCTCGATTGGATAGGGACCTCTCATAATAATAACAGTTTACTTTCAAAGATACGGCCTAATTGTTTGATAAGAGAAATGATCCTACACATTCTGAGTTAGTTTAGTAGTAGAAGAAGCTGCCTTGGAGTACTTACATTCAGTGATAAAGAAGTTGAGCAGCGTCAATGCCACAGTGTGCCCGGAGAACATGTAGTCGCCGCAGGTGCGCACGCCGCGCACAGACATGCCGGCGCCGCTCCAGATGTCGTAGGCCTGGCGCAGGCGGCGGCCCCACACCGTCAGGTCGTCGGCGGGCGGGTACGAGCGCGGCTCGCACTTGAGGTGCGAGCCCGGCACCGACAGCGACGTGATCAACATCGTGAAGCACCGCAGCAGGAACACCGTCCCGGCCAGCGCGAAGAACCGCCGGAGGATTATAAACCTGCCCAATCATTACAATGCTATTTTTCAATTGCTCCAAGTTATATTGCATATTATGAGTGCCAAAATAAAATAAAAACTAAAACATTATATCAGAGCTGTGCAATATAAATACACTTCTTTCTTAGATCAATAACAATAACTAAATCAAATTGAAGGGGGTACTATAAAAAGTAGCTACAAACAAACTTGAACAAAGGAAATTAATTCAACATTAACATTGTTGTTATTCTGACACATAATTATTTTACTAGTTATCTTTACAAATATCTTTGTTATAAAAGTGTTATGACTTAATGGACAAGTAATTGAACCAATATGAACTTGAGATATTCTAATAATACACAGATAAGCAACAAAACATATTTTGACTACACATTCATTAATTAATGATTTTTATCAACAAGCAATATAAAAGCATATAGATTAGGTTAAAACTGAGAAAATAATTTAGTATTTATTGCAAATAAAATCTTTATTCTCACCTATGCTTATGGAAGAACAAAACAGTGAGCCAGATAGCCAAGAGTAACGATCCAGTAATTTCACACATGTCAAAAGCCCATGGAATGTGTGGTACATTATCCAGGAATAAATCTGGCAGCGGTGGATATTTCTTCATGTCAGGGACTTTGTCATGCACAATGACCATTACTACTGCTGTGACCCACGTCACAAGGAATACATAGCCTATAAATGGATAACATACATTATAGTCACAAAATAGAAACTTTATTACAATCAAAATATTTAAGACAGAGCAATATCTACAGGATTATTAGAACCTAAATGAAGATTTCAATAATATAAAGATAGTTACTTAGTTTAGTTTAATTTAGTTATTATTTTTAAATATATAAAATGGTTTAAAAGACCCCAAACACATTTTTATTTACCACAAATTTCCAACAGAAAGTTTGTTCTACATTGTGCTTCATCATAATATTATGTTTACTTGGACACAAGTTAGACAATGTAGACAAATTTTTGGACTCTGTCCCAAAAATTAGCCAATAAATAAAATTATACATGTGTAAAAGATGAGCAACAGAGACAATTACCCATAGCTATAGCTGTCTTCCATACCTCTGGCTTCAGTTTTGAAGCCCTCACATCTGGAGTGAAGTTTGACACAAATTCTGGATTTCTTCCACATGAGAAATCCGATGGGATTTTGTTATGGAGATTATAACTTAAATGCGAGAGATTAGTACCCAAAAAATTTATATTCGTAGAAGCATTAGCTAGCGTTTGATCGTCACACAAACCGAGTTCATACATAGCAGCGCGGTTATTTCTTTGTAACTTTTTCACGAGAAGAATGAATCTTTTTCTTTCGCCCAACATGAGTTGGTCGAAGGGGTAAACATAGAAATCGCGATCCACGAAAGACAAAAGGCACTGTCCATCTAAGTCTTGGGTCCTGCAGATATCTATAACTTTACTAGAAATTTTGTCTTTATGTAATAAATCTAACACTTCTTTGTTAGTCCAATTGATGATATCAGATTCCATTGTTACGGAATATGTATTGTTAAATCACTAAAATGTACATTAACACCACTGTATCCGAAACTCTTGAAAATATTTATTGATGTAATAATGGTAACGACTAAAAACACACTGGAGTTTATTAAGTAACTGTACTTAATTTATTTAAAATTTAGAAATCCTTCAAATACCAAATAAAACTGACATGTTGATTGCCTGACGGATAATGATGACGACTTATGTTGACATTATACTTTTTAAAACAGCTGTGCAAAAAGTCAACATTATATCGATTACATCGATATTTCAATTGAAATACCGTTTAGGTGTAAATATCTGTGATACTAACTCATTAACTAAACTTCACGCTACTTCCCTAGCGAGGTAGATTATAAAAAGGCGCCAATTTTGAAAAAATTGACATACAGTAAAAATAAAAGTACGACCTCATTTTATATTTATAGATAGAGGTTTGTTCTCTAAAGCGCAGGGTTTCCCAAACTATGGGTCGCGAGCGAATACTGAGTGGGACCGGCCCGTAAAACGACACACCAACCGAAAAATCAACCTTTCTTCCTTTATTCATATTAGTAACGGTCAAATTTCCTAGAGGGACCCACTTCCCGAGTTTGTAAATAAACTCGTATTTGAAGAGTCGTAGCCCAGACAACTTAGTGCATCACTGATCTTGAATATTATATGATTCTTACAACTTTGTTAACACTGTTGTTGAAAAGAGTAACTACCGAGTTTCTTGCCCCTCAACTCAACGTACTCTTCTTCTCGGTAGATGCAACATTCCGTACCGGTGGTGATAGAATCATATCTCTTTCAACTGTTTATGACGATTTTTAAGTGTTTCTTTGAAACCTATATAAATAAAGAATATTTTGACTTTTGAATTAATAAATGTTCTAATTTTTTTTTTTTTTTTTTTTTGTTTTTTTTTTTTTTTTCAAATTAAATCGTTTATTTCCCAGAATAGATGGAAATTAAGAAGTTACAGTACAGGTTCTAATACAGTATTCAACTTGTTTCAAGCGTGCAAATATTATTAAATAATATAATAATAATAATAATAATAAATTTTATTTTTCTCAACACAAACAGAAGGGGCATTACAATTTGGTAACATAATGAAAATTTTGACATAGGTAGGTTTGTGTGAGACTGACGCCTGTGATAGGTATTTTACATACCTGTTGTACAGGTCATCAGGCTCCCACCAGTTCGGTGATATTATAACATTATGGTACACAAAACAAAGTATTCGTATCGCGGGTAATGTGTGAGCAGGGTTGCCACCTTTAGGGAAATAAAAATCGGGACGATTGGGCATCCATCAGAGACGTTCGGAGTTTGGTCCAATCAAAATATGACCCATGTGAGACAGTCTAAGGAAAATGAAACTTTATTTTGTGTTTTTATTTGTATTTATTTTATTTTATTTATTTTTCCATACGTATTTCTTGTTGTTACGAGCCGCTTTTAATAATTCTACTTACATCATTTTTGTATTTATTTATGAAGTCTGAACAAGACATGTGTATGTTCAAAGAAATTAGCAATTCTGTTTTTATCAAATCTACCGAGCAACGATTTCTGACATTAGACCATTTCATGGTCATTAGTGAAAATACGCGCTCAATATACGCATTTGAAGGAGGTATGTACATGCGGCGCGCGGTAGATGACGCGGTGGCGCGTGACTGGGTTCAGTACCCGTGAATGAATTAATAGAGCCTATCACATATTGTCAAAAATCGGGACAAAATTGATAGGCCGTCGGGACGCGGGACAATGTCTTCGAAATCGGGACTGTCCCGGCAAAATCGGGACGGGTGGCAACTCTGTGTGTGAGTGAGATTAGTTCCTAAATGGAGGGGCATGCATATATGCGTGAGGGTGAGTTAGTGTGTGTAGTCTATCTGAGTTAAGCACGTGATGATAGTGCGTTTGGTCAAGAGATAGTTGTGAAATAATTTTCGGTTTGGTCGTAAGTTTTATTTAGGAGAAGGGATCGTACGCTGTTTCTACAATCAAATAAAGAAAGATTATACAGAGGGATTTCAGCATTTATTTTGTTATACAAAGAAGGACCCAAGTAAAAGAAGAAGTTTTTTGTGAAGGAGTGTGAAGTTGAGGGGACACTATACACCTTGTCTTTACGTCTTTTTGTTGTTTGAGAAATTGCTGAAGATATCCGATGTTGAAGTTGTATGGTATTAAAAATAAAAAGTTGTCTTACAGTCAAGACCTTACAGCTCTTGTAAAGGTCTTTAGTTGGAAAGAGAATGGGCCGAAATGTTGCCACCTTAAGAATAGCACGTTGTGCAATCTCAAGAGGTTTGAGCGAAGTTTTTGGAACACCTCCCCAGCAGGATATGCAATAAGTGATTATTGACCGACATAGAGCATAGTACACCTTTTGAAGGGTCGCAGGGTTCGCAACATACCTCAAAGTCTTAAAGACATAGATAAGCTTACGCACTCTACCCGTAAGAATACTTATATGGCTCTTAAAATTAAGTAGTTTATCTAGGGTTAAACCAAGGTATTTAATAGTATCCACAGGTAAGAGTAAAGGACAGTCACAAGACGACACAGACCAGTTTGAGCAGGTATGAGCCTTCAAAGATGGTACCAATAAGGGTTGAGTTCTTGAGCTGATGGTAAATGTAATGAATTTTGTTTTGGATGTGTTTAAGGTAAGCATGTGACTAGCGAGCCATGAAAAAGTGGTGTTTAACCCTCTTTGTGATATTTTTTCTAACTCGGACCAGGAATCTGCTGTAAAAGTAATAGCAGTATCATCTGCATATGCGATAATATGACTGTGTGGTATATTGAGTTTGCTCAGGTCGTTAATATAAGTTAAAAAGAGGGTTGGGCCAAGTATGCTACCCTGAGGGACACCATAGTGTCTAATGTTCCACCATAATTAATATTTTTTTATCCCGCTTATTGTATCCCCGTTAAAACCGCGGGGCGCTACTAATAAATTGTACCTACTCCGCAGATATTGAGCTTACGATATATGGATCGCCAAAGGTAAACTACAAGTCGGAAGTCCCATACATAACACATAAGTAATAATGACTTTTATCTCCATAAGTAATAATGGATTTAAAATAAAACAATCTTAGTATAAAAATAAGGTTTGTATTATAAGATCATAGTAACTGTGGAAACAGTGTGTATTTATTACATTACACACATTACAATACTTAATAATTACAATAAAAAATATTAATAATCAGTGCAGCGCACAGAATGAATTAGAAAATAACAAACGAACAACACAAACAATAACAATAGAAATATCACATGGTCCACTTCAAGTGGCCACAAAAGTTAAATGTCATAATCATATTCATTACAAATTATGTGATGATGAGATTACACATCAATTTTAATTAACACAATGATTAAATGCTTACTTAAGGCACCTGTAGTATAAATCAATATTTGTATTTGAAGTTGACTTGAAGAAGGTACTTCACATTCACCTGTGCGACGTCGTAAACGATAAATCTGAAAATTGTGTTCAGGAAAATATTGTTTCGCCTTCGCTAAAAGAAATATAGAAAGGTGAGAATATAGAGTAAAAACGTAAGTTAGTTGACACATATGTAATAATAACACTGTCTGCGCTTGCCAAATACCCTGTGTGATTTTTTATTACATGAAAACCGCTATGTAATCATGTAAGCTCTCATGTAAAAAAAATTGGTAGGTCATTTTCAACAAAATCGATTTCGATCTTATTATGGTATAAAAAGTCGACGCCGTAATTGGGTAAGAATCGATTTCTTTTTAAATCACCTTTAGCGTCGGTGATAGAGCAATACCGCATAGGGAACACTTGATTATATGATATATCGTCGGTTATACTGCAATACTACTTAACTAACGGTTAGGCCCACGGAACAAATATTAAGTGGAAGTGCCAAGTGGGCGTGGCACTAAAGCCAATCAATTGTGCGTGGTAACGCAGAGTTGATTGTCAGTAGTGCCAGATAAATGTACACCTTATTCCTACCTCCTTAAGAATTACAATTGCTCCAAAATACAAACAACGCCATCTATGATCTACAAGAAAAATTATTCCAACATTAGTGTTCGGTTTGAACTTGGGTTACAAAAGGTCTTAACTACTTTTTTAGATAGTAATGTCCCATGTTGGTCTGGGACTTGGCCCATGTTGATCTAGGACAAAAAAAAAGAATGTGCCAATTGTGGTTCTTGCCTAGCATGTCGTAAAAGCCGACTAATGGTTTACGGGCTTTTGGGTACGTGACTGAGTAGGCGACGAGCTAGCAGCCACTTTTTACTCCTTTTTTCACAGCATTCCATCCAACCCAGCCCACTGTCCCATGTTGGTTTGGGACTTAAAAAGAATATGCCAACTGTGGTTCTTGCCTAGCATGTCGTAAAAGACAACTAATGGTATATCGGGTTTTGGGTGTGTGATTGTGTAGGCGACAGGTTAGCCGCTGGTCACTGCTTTTTCATAATTTTCCATCTAACCCAGCCTGGCTTTATTTTTGGCTGAATGTGGTTGAAGGGGCATGCTGCCCATTTGACTCTGCCTACCCCTTCGGGGATTATGGGCCTGATGTTATGAATGTATGTATGTTATGATGGTAAATTAAACCGTTTTTCGAAACGGTGAAAGTATGTTGTATGTTATAGGACTAATAAGTAAAATTGTTATTAAATAAAATAAGAAAGGCCAATCTAGCTTATTGCTTATCTGTAGTGTAGTATGTGTGAGTTTGGCTTCAACGGTTCTCATGCTAATTTGACACATGCCGTGACATGCCATTTCTACTAGTGTTTTATATTCTGGTTAAACTTTGACTAAAATATTATTTAAAAAATTAGGCCTCCTCATTGAAAATTAGTATCACCGGCGATATGTCAAAGTTAGACCTTATGATCAAGTATTAGTCGCGGAGTATTGCAGTATCACCGTCAATATGTAATTTTGCAGGCGCAGCGTCGGTCTAGCGGACCAGGCAGGTGAGGGCCAGGGGCCGCATTGCACGGTTCCGCCTGTCTGAGAGACGATTCCCGTCTACCGGATCGTCTTCCCCTAGGCTCAGGAGGCGCAGCTTTGTCAGTGCCGGCGCTGGAGTTTAGGGGCGGTTTAGCGACGTGCGATCCTCGTTTACTTTACATAAAGGCTTAGAGTTATATTCCAGGGGTTAAGTCGGTATACCCCGCCCACTATCATCACTGGCGGAGCAGGGTCTTCCTACCATCTCGAGGGCCCGGGGAGTACGACGCACCCCGCTAATTCCCCCCGGTTTCAGCGGAACGGTGCGTGATGCTTCCCCTGGGTAAACAAAAAAAAAGGGCGCAGCGTCGGT
>OX596205.1:12979909-13007140 GCA_951394215.1 Glyphodes perspectalis | reverse complement strand
ACAATGATCAATGTGCCGGACGCACTTACGACATCGATCATCGACCCAACCGTTTCCTCGAGTAGCCCACAAAATTTTGCAAATTCCGCGCTACATTCTTACGTATTCCCGAGATTTCCAAGTTCGTGACGATTATAAAGAAGAATAGTAATGTTATCGACATTTAAGCGACTCTGGTGCTTTATAAATTACCGAAATTTCGTCATATTAGTAGCCTATTTTACCTCGAATTCCATTTGAAACAAGAATTTTTATTATTACTTTACTAGGTATTATGATACTGACATATTCCCTAGGGCGACCTCGCAGAGCAGCAGAAGGCCGACGGGGTTGCTGGGGCTGGTGCTGCAGTAGTTGGCGGACTTAGAGACCATGTCCGCGAAGTAGATGCCCTTGCCGAACATGTACCCGGTCACCGGCGCCTCGGGCGGCGCGATGCGGAGACCTGGAAGAATCGATCATTTTATTTTAAACTCGTTTCAAAGAACACTTAATGGTAGGGTTTCCATCTTTAATATTTCTTAACATCTTAAAACCCAGACATGTAAACTAGTTTATTTATACTATTTTTTATTATAAATAAATAAATAACATCACGCCCATAATCTCCGAAGGGGTAGGCAGAGTCAAACCCTCTATAATAGATTTTTTTATACCTTGCGAAATGATGCCGGCGAAGTTGGTGACGCGCGAGCCGTGCCACAGCAGGCGGCGGTTGTGCAGCTTGCGGAACGGCTTGTAGCGCTTGTCCTCGCCCTCGCGCACCACCTTGAACACCTGCGCACGCGCACACACGCATACACATCTTTTACTCAGTCTACATACTACAGTAGGTAGACGGTATCACTAAGGATTGCATTGCTGGATCCAGCAAAAATTGCCATAACAATAAGGTGGCAACTAACTAAACTTCACGCCACTTCCCTAGCGGGGTAGGCAGAGAGAACCGAACGCCATATAGCACGATCCTTACACACTTCACTCGCCTCTTCCACATTCATAATCCTTTTCATACAAGCTCTACGGTTTTTATGACTCCTAACATCACCTGAAGGAGCAATGCTCCGTCAATCCCATATCTCGGCAATATGTCCCAAAGGTCCTTTCGTACAACCTGTCAAAAGCCTTCTCCAGATCCACAAAATCGCAAAAAACCTTCCGGCTTTTGGCCTGATGCTTCTCCACAATGTTGCAAAGAGAGAAGACTTGATCCGTGCATCCTCTACTATTCCGGAAACCTCCCTGTGCCTCCCACAACATTCCATCAGATTTCACCCTCATTCTCCTCTAAATTATCTTACCATACAACTTTGCTGCTAAGCTGATCAAACTGATGGCTCTAGGGCTGGCACAGTCCATACGTGACCCAGCACCCTTGTACAGAGGCAGGATGACTGCCCGTCTCCAATCCATTGGGACCTTTCCGTTTCTCTAGCATAGTTTGATCATCTCCGCAGATACCTTGTCTGTCCCCGCGGCCTTTCCACTTTTCAGACTTCGACCATTCAATCTCATTCATAGTGATGTCTTAATCAGACGCCGGCACCACAGAATCAGACATAGCCTCACTCTCAGTGCCAACATCCGAGACATACTCATACATTTCTCCAAAATATTTTCTCCACCGTTCTAACACCTCATTTGGGTTTGCAAGAATGTCAAAGTCAAAAATTCATAACAATAAGGTGGCAAAATAGGTAAAAAGGAGAACAGGGTATCCCCTTTTCGCCTATGTGCTGTGCTGCTTACTTGTTTGTAACCTTTACAAACAAGTAAGTTACCCTTCCACCCGGCGGCCTAAATTGAGGTCTGACGAAATAAGGAGAGATCTCCCCGCGACCCGCCGCGACGCATCTTCAGTGCGCCCCTGCCGGGTTGCCGAGGATAGGGAGGCGAGCAACGAAACACTCAGCTCCTCCTGTTCCTCGGCAATCCTCGTCCGACCGCAGACAGAGCTGCGGCCGGTGCCGACTGGTTCGTCCTAACTGAAGCAGTCGCCGCCCACCTCGGAGTCCCTCTTGGCTTCGATTCTGTCCGGGTAAACAGGGCCTACTAAGCCCCCCCGGTACGGCAAACCGAGAAAACTGTCATACCTGGTCGATCTCGAGCGAGTAGTTGGCGTGCGTGGCGGCGTGCGTGTTGGCCAGGTACTCGGCGATCATCTCGTACTCGGGGCAGGCGCGCGCCAGCGGGCGGACCTCCGCCTTCAGCTTCTTGTAGTGCGCCGCTATCGGGCTCTCGCCCTCTTCCGAATCTGAACGCGACAGTAACATCAGACGATATGTTATACAAGGTTGATTTATTATCAATAAACTACAACACAATAATTATGCAACATAGATATACCTATATAAACATTTAGGTTTTCTGGCATTGAAAAGTTGCATCTTTCCATTTTCCTAGCGTTATGTCCCGTGTTTAGACGGGGTCCGCTTAGACCATGATCCAGGATTTAGCGAGTCTGGTTATTACATTGAAGCGACTGCCGATCTGACCTTCGTAACCCTAAGATAGGGGAACCAGACAATTTTTGGATCATGGTTACAAATTCAAAGATTTTTGAATTTGCAGGTTTCATCACGATGTTTTCCTTCACCCCCAAGCTAGTGGTATAAATACGTACATAGATTTGAAAAATCCAGAGGTACGTGCCGGGTGTGAACCCGCACTCCTCGGTTAAGAGGCGCGTGTCCTTACCATTGAGCTACCACCGCTCATTAGTTCAATCAAGTTGCATCTTTCATCAGGGCCAAAAAATTTTTTTCTATTAGTACATTGAATGTGGAAAGCTAGAGTTAGTAGACGAATGTATTTACCTGATTTTAACATGCTGTACGCAATTTCTATCTCTAGTAGGTTATCCAACATCTCAGTCTTAGTTTTAATCAACTCAGAGTTATCTAGCAGAGGCGGGTTATTCATACCAAAATCGTGGGGTATCAAAGTAAAGAATCTGCAAATAATCACACAATCATTAACACAGAAATACTATTACTCAATTTTGTTACCAGGCCTAATGATTAGGATTAGATATATAAAAATATATACGATAAAATAAAAATATTAAAAGAAACCACTAACCGGTTCGTTGCATCAACAATTTTGCTTTGATTAGCTTGACCCTTTTCAATGAAGTTCAGTAGTTCGGACAGCACTTGGTATCCTGATTTTATTTGTTTCTTGGATAGCTTTCCTAGCGGCATTTTCTCTGTATCAAGCTGCAAAACAAAAGAATGTTAATTCTGGGGGCTAATAGTTTGATAAATATATGTTTTTCTAATAATGTTATAAGGATACGCCCGCAATCCCCGAAGGTATCGGCAGGTCCGAGAAACAACAAAGCTCCTCAAACTCCTAAATCACACTGATTTTTGGTGTTGTGCTGCACGACCACATTGGATGTTATTGATCTCTTTGTGGTACATATTCATGAAAAAAAGAGTACTTTAAATGTACTCTTGAATAAAAATCGTACCCTTAAAGTTTAGCTATTCTAACATGTAGGTTGTGGTCGTAGCTTTCTGCCACGACCACTCAATTTTTTTGGATATTTGTCGGTTTTGATATCAATGATATGGGCACATATTATAGAAAATAAATATTCTCTAATAATACAGGGAGATTTTACGGTATTTAACGGAATAATACACATTTTATCTGACTTGGTCAAACCTAATAAAATACATTTTGTCTCGATAAAAAATTAATCGGACTACGTAAATAAACCAAATGAACTCAAACCATATTATCGAATATGTTCGACGTATCAAATGAACCCAAACTTACTATAACTAGTAGCCATTAAAGAGGTTCATTATCCAATGTATATTTTTTTGCTAGTATATATAAATGGTGGTATATGTTACACTAACTATACCCGCGCTTTCACCTGCGTTTGTAGTTATAGCGTCGTAACTATACTAACTAAAAATAACTGAAAACTAACTAAAAAACCATAGCGTACTGTTAAATAGCCTATAGCCTTCCTCGATGAATAGACTATTCAATACAAAAATATTTTTTTGTAAATCCGGACCAGTAGTTCCTGAGATGAGCGCATTCAACCAAACAAAACACTCTTCAGCTATACATATATCACTAGCAGCGCCCAGCTGTTTCACCTGCGTAGTTCCCGTTCCCGTGGGGACACAGGGACAAAATATAGCCTATGTTACTCGCTGATAAGTAGCTTGCCATTGGTGAAACAATTTTTAAAATCGGTCCACTAGTTTCGGAGCCTATGCAATTCAAACAAACAATCAAATCTCCCCTCTTTCTAGAATTAGTATGATAAGTAGGTTTATACGATATCACGGTACGTACTTCGAACTCGAGCATGACCTTCTTCATGGTGTCGATATCGAATATCTTTATGATGAGTCGCTGCACGGCGCTGTCGAGGCCGCAGGTGGTGTCCTCGGCCAGTTGCTGGCCGGCGTCGGTCGCGTCGTCGCCGTAGTCCAGGTCCAGCGGGTAGTAGCAGTTGGGCACCTGCAGTAAACAAAACAGATAAATATCATACAACATTACATACATTGATCTAACTGAGCAAATGTTACGGATATCAGAATCGACAGTGGTATCACAAATATATATTTTTCTTTTTATTTAGTCTGCGTTGTACTACTGTTGGGCAAAGGCCTCCCCTAAGTTTTTCCAGCTCAAGATACGCCAAAGAGCGATGTAGCGAAGTATTTTAGGTCTGAAAAGAACAGACAAACTTCGGAATACCATAATTCGCTCTAAATTCGCAGGTCACGTATGCAGGATAGATCTAGAAAGATGGACTCAAATCGTCACTCGATGGTAGGCGGTAGGCCGTCGCCAGAGAGGCAGGCGGAATAAAAGATGGCGTGACGACGTCTACGTCCAAGATGGACAGAATCTGGCAACCAAACGAGTACTGTGGAAGATATATACTTATTACAAATAAATATTAACGCCCCAGACAAAGACCAAACACAAGTATTTATCACATGAATGTTTTTAATGGGTGGCGTGGAACACTCAACTTTTAGCGCATAGCGCCATCGAGCCGGTCAAGATCAGCAGTGTGCTATGTGCTACAGTACTCGTACTTATGAGACATAAGCATAATCGTCAGCATTAGGGATGCTGATCTGATCACATAAAAAATATCTAGCAACACATCTAATATACATATAAAATTCTTGTGTCACAGTGTTAGTTGCCATACTCCTCCGAAATGGCTTAACCGATTTTGATGAAATTTTATATGTATACTCGGTAGGTCTAATAAATCAGTTGCTATCTACTTTTCATACCCTTAAGTGATAAGAGTGGTCTACCTCAATTTTTACATTTTATTTTTTCGAAAAAAGCTTTTTTTTGATGATGTGGTATTAAAAATACTGTATGTACCCTGAATTATCACTCTTCTACCACCATCCCTATTGTTTAAAAGCGATATTAGTTATTTCATAATTTTTAACCCCAATCGACAACTGATCAAGTTATAATTAATCAGTTATCCACACCAGGCGTCTACCAGTGTCGCTGTCGCCCAGTAAACAGTGCAGAGTCGGGATGAGACCAAAGCCGGTCTCCTGTCTTATTTTTATCGAGAACGGGGCGGTACGAAGTACGCCGGGACAGCAAATAACAATATATAACTTTGGTCATTAACAAGTTACCTTCACAAAATTATCGCGGTCATCCCACGCGTTTTCCGTCTTCTCCAGGTAGAGACTCTTGAAACGTTTCACAGCATCGTGGGAGCTCTTACAGTCCTCCACCTTGTTTCCTCCGATGGTGGTCCCGATACGCCCCCACGAGCGGAATAGCCAGAACCTGATAAATAATTAAATAATACACAATCATCATCTTCCTAGCGTTATGTCCCGTGCTTAAATGGGGTCCGCTTATACCATGATCCAGGATGTAGCGAGTCTGGTGATAACATTGAAGCGACTGCAGATTTGACCTTCGTAACCCTAAGATAGGGGAACCAGACAATTTTTGGATCATGGTTACAAATCCAAAGTTATTTGAATTTGCAGGTTTCATCACGATGTTTTCCCTCGCCGTCGAGCTAGTGGTATAAATACGTACATAGATTCGAGAAATCCAGAGGTACGTGCCCGGGTTAGGACCCGCACTCCTCGGTTAAGAGGCGCGTGTCCTTACCATTGAACTACCACCGCAGCTCCCTTAATTAAATAATACACAATACTGTTAAGTATCTAATCCACTTTTTGTATTGGGGACGAGCTAGCCACTTGTTAATTGGATGAATTTTTCCACCATTTTATTTTGTTAGTGGCTGAAAATGGGTAAGGTTTACTCTGCCTACCCCTCCGGGGATTGCGCGCGTGACGGAATGAATGTAACAATATGTATGTATGCCTTTGAACATTACACTTTTACGAACATTAAGTTACACCTTCTATTCAGTAGGCAGAGATAATCTCGTTTAAGTTCTTTGCAACTCATTAAATGAGATGTATTACAGTTAGCTGACCTTTAACTTGACTTGTTTAAATATTATCATAATTATATATTATATAAATTTTTCATCTATCGGGTTACAGATTTTTCCTTTCACACGGTTATTAATTCTTTTGCCCAATTTGAGTTGAGTTTGACTTTTGAAAATAAAATGTGAACACATAAATACATAACATCACGACCGTAATGCCCGAAGGGGTAGGCAGAGTCAAAGGGGCAGCAAGCCCCTTAACCACATTTAGCCAGAAATAAAACTGGGCTGGGTTACATGGAAAATTTTGAATAGTAGCGGCAAGTGGCTAGTTCGTCGCTTTCACAATCACATACACAAAACTCGATTTAGTCGCCTTTTACGACATGCTATGTTTAGGTAAGGAATACAGTTGGTGCATTATTTTTCAGTCCTACACCAACATGGGACACATTTAATTTTTATTTATACATAATATGTATAAAATAAAAGCCACAACATTTCTTTATTGATTCTCCCCGGATGATAAAAAGGTAATTATTCAAAACTTGGACAAGTTTTGGCAAAATAAAAGGATTGCGTTCCACTTGCGAAATGAAATTTTACACCAAATATTGGGCACTGATTAGATATTTATACTGAAGTCAAAACGCAACTAAAATTTAAACAAATGACCTGTGATAACTTGAGGTTGATAGTCTAAATGTTAAAATTAATTTAATAATAATGTATTATGTATGGCAATGATACATGTAGATTATTACTGTTAAAAATACTTGCTTGTCTCGTTTGTTATCCTTCAGCACTTGCAGTTTGTAGTAGGAGTTCTTCTGCGCAACAAGGTCTGTCTTGGACAGGGCCACGGTGTACTTGTTCCCCTGGGGATCCTTGTACACGTGCGCTATGTCGTCTAGGCCTGAATCGGGGTCTACGGCCGTGCCACCTACGATTTAAGTCACACATTTAGAATTTTAGGTTTTGACTTAGCTTACCAAAAAATGAATTGTAGATTAATGTTTACATACCTTGAACCTTCAATTTCTGGACGGTCGATTTTGATGATTTAACGTACATACTGCCGGATTTAGGTATAGATTTGCCATCTACGACATCTTGTGGAATGCGCCTCGTTGGCTATGTAATAAAAAAACATGAAAAATTACGCGACACCGACACCGTAAAGTTTTTATCATATGATAAATGTACAGACATCTATCTACTTCGCTACAAGATCGTCAAGATTATAGTTCTAATAAATATGTCTATAGTTTAAACTTTCTTTAAATCATAAAAAAATATGACCCTGTGGAATGCTAAGCGCGTCACACACACAACTATTTTAGAATATAATTGACATGTACATCAGAATAACATAATTATATGTAAACGTAGTGAACTACTGTAAATGCTTAATGTATGTGTTGTTAGAGAGACTTAATCATACTTCATTCATACTATTATGATAAACAGGAAAGATTTAATTGTTTTTTTGTCTGAATTGAATAAGGTCAGAAACTACTAGACCGATTTAAAAAAAAAATCTTTCACCAATGAAAGCTACTTTATCAGGGAGTAATATAGGGTTATGTTTTATCTCCGTATTCCCACGGGAACGGGAATTAAACGCAAGGCGCTGCTAGTAAACATATATATATTTTTTTAACTTCCTTCATTCTGCGATCTGCCCTGTCTGGGCATTTAGCTTGTGGTTAAAAGATTTATATTTGGCATGGATGGTATACGTCCAGTGACGTATCCATATATGAGTATAAGGTTTTCTGAGATACCCTTCTACTATGAGAGGAGGTCCTGGGGAGCTCTCCTTTTTAAACGAGTAAAGGTGCCAGAGGACTACAGCAGGTCGCCAGGAAGCTTATTGGGATGCCTCTTTATACGACGAGAGTTAGACTCCAGCTTTTTTGTAATTTCCTCTTTCACTGTAGGAATCTCCAAATCTCGGTGCAGCTGAGCGTTAGTAATAAACCAAGGAGCGTTCGTTATCATGCGAAGTGTTTTTGATTGGAAACGTTGTATAATGTAGTGTGTAGTAAATAAATAAGGAAGACTTTCAATAGACTTACGTCGGAGCCCCAGTCGGCGATGTTGTGCTGCTTAATTAGCTGCAGCGTGTTGGCGACCGTGCCCGTCGCCGGGTCCACCAGGTCGAAGAACCCCTCGTCCACCACCTGGACAAATACATACATACAACTCGTCATATGACTACGTTGTACACATACGTCTCTATCACAAAAGGAGTAAGCAGAATCCAATGAGCAGTAAGAAAAAAATAGAATAGAGTTTGGCTTGATGGAAAAAAGGTAGAGGTGAAAAATACGAGATTATCTTTTAAACTCTTAAATTGTTTACCTGTATTTGCATATATCATGCCATTGAATCATATACGGAGTGACAAGAAATGCGATACATAATTTACAGCAAATGCAGCTAACTTAGTCATAAAATACTATTTCATATATTAGGCTCTTCTTGATAGAATCAACCTCCCGAACCGGGTGGTAGTATTATATATATGTTCTTTTTTGTATATTGACTTGACAATCAGATGTTTGTATTTTATGAATAAGTGCTTTCTTGAAGCCTATATATATAAAGATATTTTGAATTTGAAGGCTGTTTCTGCATAAGTGCACAACAATTTTAACTTCAACAATCACTTCCCGGAATTTAAACACTTCGGTTTAATGGAGAGGGTCTGTAATCAGAAGACCATGCTGACTGTCAGAGCAAACACACACACCTCTATGTCCTCATTCTTAATTTCCGCCATCTTATCACTCATCTTCTCGACGTCCTTCTCGGTGGAGACCACGGCCGCCAGCGTGTCCGTCAGCTTGCTCACCACCAGGCCGCCCATCTTGAGAATGCGCTTCTTCAAGTCTTCCTTTGGGGTCTTCAACTTACCGTAAAGAAAGAACTGAAGGTTCTTTAATGGGGGAATGGGTATTTCTTTCTTGATGCTGATTACATACAAGATTGATTAATTTTATAGTAGGATTTCAGTGATCCTTAACACTAAGCGACCACTACTTTTGGTTGTACGGAACAAAATTATGTAAAGAGGCGTGACATTATGTATGTATGTAAACACAGAATAGGAAATATATTCATTCGGAATATCTATTGGAAAACGTATAGAAATATAATAAGTACTAACAGTGAAATCAGAACCACAATTGATTAAATAAAATACCTTGGTGGTTTTAAGCAAATATTTCAATATCACGAAAACGGAATTTTCTTGAGACATTGTATGGCACTGGCACTTCGACAGCACAGAACACATGTCTAACCAATATCTTAGAAGATTAGTATATAACTCGGTCAATAATCAAGATACAAAATAATCTTTCTGACTTGTTTACCTGTGCTATAATGAGGAAAGCGCCCATTTACAAACTCTGCGCACTCAGAGCAACGCACAAAGGAACACACAAAGGGAATAGATTAATGTTCAGAGTAAAAGTTGCATCTGCAACAACAGAGGAGCTACATGTGCGTTGGCGGCCCTTAGTTACTAAGATTAGCGCATTGTAGCAAACAAACAAAATCTTCAGCTTTATAATACATGTACAGATTAAAAAGTGTATTACCTAGTCCCCGGTTCTGGCTTGACCAGCACGGGCGGCGGCGGGGCGGTCAGGAACACGCGAGCCTCCACCTTCGGCTTGAACTTCTTGAACGTTGCGGTGTCTTTAAACGCGGTGGGTACTTTCAGTGGTTTCCGTTTAGGGTCTTGCGTGACATAGCAACATTTGGTCCATTCGGTGACGTTACCTGCGCAAATATATAATTTTCGATATATACAGAATGAACAAAGAAGAAAGAAAGAAATAGCGATGTAATCATGCAATTCACCATTCGTAAAATTAAAAAATATAATCTATACTTATAATAAATCTGTAGAGAGGTCAATTCTGTACATGAAATATATTTTCAAAATAATTATCAGGGGGTGATTAGTGATCGCTACTGATGCCAAAAATGCATTTTTGTCTGTCTGTCTGTCTGTCTGTCTGTCTGTATGTTCCTTATAGAAACAAAAACTACTCGACGGATTTTAACGAAACTTGGTACAATTATTCTTCATACTCCTGGGCAGGTTATAGTATACTTTTCATCACGCTTCAATCAATAGGAGCAGAGTAGTGAAGGGAAATGTTGAGAAAACGGGAGAAGTTACTCCATTTTTTAAGCTTTCGTCGCGTGTGCAGCCTTAATGGTTAAAGTTAGATAGAAATCATGTATGACGGAAATAGTCTTTATAATATTAACCATAAACGCGGGTGACACCGCTGGCACAGCTAGTACCCTATATTTTTTAAACAAATTGAATTTCATTTTAACTATCCAATCTATTATATAATGCTAATGTGAGATAACAGTAATAAGACAGTTGACATTAGAATAACCACAATGTTATCTTGAGATAAGAATAGACAGGAAGTGCATAATAATTAAATTAGCTATGTTATCTATGATGACACCATACATGGGTAATTCCAAGCCAGCAATTAATGAAAATAACACATTATTTATTACCATTAATCATTAAACTATTGAAAATATTGTTTTTTTTTCTATAATATTGTTATAGTTGCTTTATAAACATTTAATAGTTAATAATAAGCAATTAATATTTGAGAATAAGCAAAGCTCTATCATACAGCTATTGACTAATTACATACAGAATTAGCATACAGCCTGCTAATTCTGTATGTAATTAGTCAAACATACAGCACTAATGTTTTAATGCTGTATGTTTTGTTATAAATTAACTAGAAACTAAATAGTAAGCTTAGTAGAAGAATGATAAAGTCAATAAACAAGAATAAAAAATATCAGACTACATCACATACATTCATCTGAATCCGAGGTAAGTAGCTTACGCATTTGTGTTACGGATATTAAAATCAACAGTGGTATTACAATATATATTCTTAAATATTGGAAATTAACACCCACACACAGAATAAACACAAGTATTCATCACACGAATGTTTTTCCTGGATGGGGATCGAACCCACAACTCTTAAAGCATAAGGCAGGGTCATTACCGAATGCGCCATCAAGCCAGTCGAAATATAGGCATACCTGTGCATTTGTAACCAAAAGTGTCCAAAACAAGTTGTCCATTTTTACATTCCGAACATGGTTCAAGGGCTCCAAATGCCATACAATCAGCTAAGCGGTCCAAACACTAGAACAAATATCATATATCCCATTGATACAGTTCAACAGTAATCTCTGACAAACATACATTTGGAAAATTAAATTTTAACATACAATATGTATTACTTAGGCGAAAGCGAGTGTCGCTATTTAGTAATTCACATCATAATATCTACTCAAACATCATTATGAAATTTGCTTGCACATTATCTTCTTGTTGTCGTTATAGTATCCTATATCCTCATACGCCTCGTCCTCGCCCCCTTGCGGGTTAAGTGAACTTGACTATTTTATGGATAGGCCTAACTATATAGTTAATTAAATGTAAGTATGTATGCACACCTATGGATCGTATACTTCGATGTATTGTTAAATATATGACAATAATTTTAATCGAAAGGCTAATATAGGAGTTGGAATGAAAGCTAAAGAATATGCTCTTACCTCATCTACACCTGGAGGCACTTCCTGGGAGTTACTTTCAAGCAATTTATGTATGTCACTCTTGTTCAACTTCTGCAACTCGCCGCGGTACTTGAAGTACAGTTTGTTTTGTTTCTCCATCTTTTTCTCCTTTTTCTGTTCTTCTTTCAATTCTTCTGCATCTTTTGGCTCGTCTTTTAGTTTCTTGACTGGTACTGCATCAGTCTTTAAGGGTCTGAAAACAGGGGTTTACATAAAATACAAATGCAACAAGACGATAAATTACGAATTAATGGGTTACCTCCACTTACATAGGTTCTCTTATCTCTTTAAAAAAACATGTACAATAAAGCATCATTGTGGAAAAGAAAACGTCTAATAACGAATAAGTAGCACTTGGAATTGGTAGTACAATACATACTCAATCTCTTGTTTGACCATCTTTTGATCATCTTCAGACAGACTCTTGAATCCAGGGAGGCTCTCTCCCCCCGCAAAGTACAACAGTTCATTCCTAGCTTCTGCAAAACATTTGACGTGATGCCACAGGGGCTGCCCTCCATATTTGCTCCCTACCTCTGTGTCATACACAGTTTTAGATATACGCACTTCATCCTAAAAACACAATACATGTCCATTAAATATGTATATATTTGCTTATTGTGAAAGACAGTAGGTATAGCATACAATTGATACAACAGCAATATTAATAAATAAATGGATGAGTCTGCAAAATGTTATCTTATTGTAACTCTGGTAATTCATTATGTTTAACAAAATTTTACTAGTTCTGAAAGATCAAAATACAGCATTCGCACCAGCCAATCGCTAGTACCACTGATAAAACGGCGGCGTTAGTGCTGCGCCTTTTTGCTGTGTTTTAACTAGGTATTTACTAATATATAAATTATTCATATATTTATATGACAATACAGTTCAGTCACTCCTTGATATAGATACACATAATTATGACCTCATAGTAGGGCTGCTTGCATCATGGGATATCTGACTATCCACATCAAGTCGGGTCATAAATGTCGTTGACGATACCCATATCGCACATTATTTTTAACCTACCATTTCCCATTGTCAAAAATAGAAAATGCCCCATATTTAAGTAAGCATGGCATATTTTATCAAAACCTTTTCATGCTTCTTGCCGACATAAAAAAAAAAAAAGACTATCTCAATCGCCATGTTACAAAACATACGCAAATTAAATACAGAAACTCCCTCTTCCACTGGTGTTTAAGTAATTGTTGACCTATGCTTTACCCGTCGGTGACGGTGACAATACAGCACTTCAACCTACATTGGTTCTCAATGTGTTTTAGTGCAGCAGTTGTAGCAGCTTAGGTCACGTCATTACATGCAATATCTATGCTGCTAACTCTGACTTGTATAAACATGTTTAAATTTATTGTAAACAGTGCCGCACTATTGTAAAGACACTACAATGTAAAACCATCTGTACACACATGTTCAAATTGTATGTTTATTTATTATAGAAGGTTTATTTTCATTAAACATCCAAGCATGTGTGTTGTAATTCAAAATCATACCTTACAAATCTTAATTTCACAGTGTTTGCAAGTAGCCCTGCTACTCTTAGAGTATTCCACAGCAAAATCCCTGAGGGCGCCGGTAGCACTCTCAGCAGCAGTCCTCTTAGCACCCTTACCCTTTTTGCCTTTAGCACTTGTTTCTGGCATTACAATACCAGACGACTCTTCTATAAATGTGAAAATATATTTTTATTGGGCAGGTTGTTAGAGTTTATAAAAAAAAGTGCTTTAAACACATAATATTGGGGCTTAATATGCAGTAAACTCAAAAATGGTCTTTTATAAAAATATATTTGATAATATATTTGACCTAGTTTAAGATATGATATAAGTATATGAACTTTTCTTGAATGTCATAAATAGTACAGATATACACATTAAAATAAAAAAATAAAAAAACAGGTAAAATGAGAACCATCTCCTTTTTTTTAAGTTGGTTAAAAATTATATAAAAAATCTTAATTTTTTTTCCTGAAGTATAAAAAATTCTACAAATAAAGCTATGAATGTGGCTTACTACTAGTGGCTTACAAAAAATATTTTTATACTATATTTGATTCAGGGGTCTCTTAAAATTTTAGTTTTTTCTAATATTGTCAACATATAAAGAGCTCCTGTATTCAGCAAGTAAATTAAAAATGCATTTCCCACATTATATAATATTGCAGATAGGTTTTGGAATTATCCTAGCACAGAAATTAGCTTAGTAATGACCCAAGTTTATATGCACTGACCTATTTTGGCTTTGATATTCTTCTGGTCTTCAAGTTTGAGCTTGTTGAAGTTGCCAATCTCAGATGCAGAAGTGGGCCTCTGCTTGTTAAAGAAGCAATCTTCATGGAACCAGTTGGGTTGTTTACCAGTTGGGTTGTTTCCCATCGTGAAAAGCAGACTGAAAAATTTAAATTATCTAAAATATATTGTACACTAACCACTAAAAATTCAGTCATTTCAGGCAGAAGAGTGTAGGTACCTTGTTATAATCACAAATCAAATAAAACATGGATAAAAGAAGGACACTGGCAATTGTTGCAATGTCGATTATACATCCCTCGGCACATGAGTTCCAGGTTCCACTATAGTACAACAGTGAGGGGGAGGCACCGCCCTGGAACTCGTACGCCTAAGACACTGTCATACTCTATAAATATAGTAATTTATTTATTTCAATAGGTTATATGAAGTAATATGTACACGAAACAGATTTCAGAGATTTCAAATACTGAATATTTTACCTGGTTATTTTTTAATATACGTTAATAATCATGGCTGGATTAAACAGGACGGCGGTTTATCATTAAACATAATTTGTTTAAGAATGGCATGGTAAAATACGCACTTGATATTATGACAAGAGTATTGGTCTTAGAACTTAGATAAATTGTTGTGGAAGTTGGGTTTTCCACACACTTCCATAGTTATTCGTATATACCGGTAACAAGTACGAACCTGAACCATCCGAGCAATGCGAAGTTGGCCTTGCTCGATCTTTTGTTTACAACCTTTGCAACTCGCTCTTCCAGACTTTGCATATTCAGCTTGAAATGGCAAATCTGCCATGATGAAAACAACAACAACAAAAGAAAACTTACAGTAATTCTTTTAAATGCACTCGCAAAGAAAGCGGCGAACGCGAATTATTTATAGAATGAACGTACGTATCGCTCAACGACAACGACTTTGAATTGAAAACCTACTAGCGATGTCAACTTGAGTTCCCAACTCGAGTTGAGTTCTCTGTGACTCAACTCGAGTTTAATCGCAGTAAATGAACGAAACAAGCGATGATTTGGGTGACAGTTCTTAATGTTTCATTTTAAACAATATGACTTTTTTAACCGAGTATAGGACTGGGGTAATTGAGACAACAGTTGGTATAAGTCTAACTTTAATAAAACATATTCACAGCTTATATATCTCTCAATCTGTTAGTGTATGCTTACTCATGATATATTTACTACGTGGAGTACGTGCTGTATTTCACTACGTGCGGCAATGCCGCACAACTTTCAACAAACAAAAATAAGCAATAGGAAAAAAATTTTTTTTGTTAATAAAATTCTTGAAGCAGAAGCGTAAATAAAAGATTCACCGAAAAATTTAAAAAAATTAAATATGATTCTAAAAAGTAGGTACGTACTGGAAGAAAGTATAATCCTTTTTAAAAAAAACTATTTTTGGATGACAGTTCACAGGCGTAATCGACTTTTTTTACTCTATGGAAATCGAATAAATCAGTTAAATCAACCCTTGTCAATTTGTTTTGATTTTATTAACAATTTGTATTAGGTTATAATCGGTTAATTGAATTTTTTTTTTTATCAATAAGTTGCATTATCGAAACATTTTGAATATGCAAAGAGCAGTAAGCCCCTTTAACCACATTCAGCCAAAAATAAAACTGGGCTCGGTTAAATGAAACATTGTAAAAAAGCTAGCTTGTCGCCTACACAATCACATACCCAAGCCCCATATACCATTAGTCACCTTTTACGATATGCTAAGCAAGAAACACAGTTGGCACAAGTCCCAGACCAACATGGAACAATGGGCTGGGTTAGATGGTAAATTGTGAAAAAGAAGTAACAAGTGGCTCACTCGTCGCCTAAACAGTCATATACCTCAAACCCCATATGCCATTATATAGTCACCTTTTACGACATGTTAGGCAAAAAACACAGTTGGCACAATCTTTCTAAGACCAACATGGGACAAATTGAAATTGTGTTTCTTTTTATTTATCTTTATCTAATACTTGAAAATGACAAAGATGCAGCAGTTCGAAGATCTGGACCAGTGACGTCACACCGAACTTTAATGCGCGGTATCTTCGTCGTTTTTAGTTTGCTGAACAAAGGACAACATAGCAATATTTTTTTATAATATCTGAAAAACAAATAAATAAATATCAGACTACATCAACATCACATATATTGATCTGACTCCGAGGTAAGTAGCTTAAGCATTTGTGTTACGGATATTAGAAACAACAGTGTTAATTAATACAAATATATAATTAAATATTGAATATTAACACCCAGACGCAGAACAAACAGAAGTATTTATCACACAAAAAAAATTGTCAACTAGCCAACATTTTGGCTGCACATCTTACCTTATTATTTTTATTATGTGGAATTACTGTTTGATTTTGTTACGCTAGGTTAAGTATTGTACCAAATAAAATTTACTTTCTTTCTTTCTTTCTATCTATTATTACGAAATCAAAAACTTGATAAAAAGTATTAGTCCTAACCTTTACCGCGTATGAACAGCGTAAAAAAATAAAAACAGCGGCAGGGTGAGGGGAGGGGGTAAATAGTGGCTAAAAAACGTCATAGGATTAAAAGACAGGTCCTAACTCAAGTCACACAACTCGATTTCAACTTGAGTTACTTGAATTTCAACTCAAGTTAACTCGAGTCATGTTCATCCCGAGTTGGCACATCACTAAAACTTACGACATTGACACTTATTGACATTTTATCAATCATTTTGTCAAAATCGTACAATAATCGTAATATAATATAATTGATAGTTAAACAAAATAATTGTAAGTGATTTTTCTGTAATCTGAAATCATATTATATACATACAATGTGTATATATAATTTCAAAATTTTACTTTCTAAACTTACTTAGAGTTTGAATCGAGTTTCACCTCCGAAATGAATTTATAGTGAAAGTTGATAGATATATTTTAATAATTAATAAGCCTATGTTTTGGCGGTAGTCTTGGGCATACTAGTTCGCTCAGTTCATTCTTCTAGTTCGTCCGTTCCTAGCTCGAATTAGACCGATCACATCGTTCGCTCGTTTTAGTCCGTCTAGCTTTGACGATCTAGGTCATCGAGATATAAGTACTACATATATCTCGATGATCTAGGTTGTTCTTTCAGATCGTCAGTTCTCGACTCTGTGTGCGAGAAAAATATGCCATAAAGTTGGAGCTGTTAATCGAGCTATTTCCCGAGTGTAAGTCAAATTGCCTACATAAAATGTTACACGCTCGATCTCCCTGCAAATTGCTGAACTTGTGTTTTCTATCTCGATATAGTTCTGTGAATATGCCGCTCTGCCTAGTACACAGTTTATTAAAAGGGAAGATGCATATATAATATTTTATCAATATTTTGTGACTACAAATACTAACTTTTACTGTTAATATAAATAAAATACTTTGTCATGAACTAGCTAGCGAACTATGAACGAACTACCGAACTATTAACGACCCGAACTGCGACCTAGTTCGCGTAGTTCACCTAAAAGAGCGTTCTTTCGAACTAGTCGTTCGCGAACTACACAAGCATAGCTTCACGGCATAAAAAAGAAATAAAGACTACAAAAAATCGTGAATTTTGTATGGCGTTCATTATTTTCTCGCTAAACCGTGGGTCGGAGAGAAAAAGTTGCGAGTGTAAAAAGTGTTAAATTTAGGCCCCTTTATACTATCCCCCCCGCCGGGGTCCTCGGTTTGTCGTACCGGGGGGGCTTAGTAGTCCCTGACGTGGCAGGGCTGAAGCGAAGAAGGACCCCGAGGTGAGCCGCAGCTGCACGACTTGCTACCGGGCAGTTGCGGCGGTCCGGCCGTATACAGGCCCATTGCGACCGGACCAGGGTTGCCGAGGAAGAGGAGGAGCTGAGTGTTGTCGTTGCTCGCCTCCCTATCCTTGGCAACCCGACAGGGGCGCGCTGGGTCGCGTCGTGGTGGGTCGCAGAGGGATCGAGCGTCTCGACGCTCTCCCTTTGCGACGACAGGGCTCTGCCCTCAATTTGGGTCGCCGGGCGGAAGGCGGCCCCTTTGGCGAGACGCTCTCCGCGTGCCCCTCTGGTTCAGCAGAAGGCACAGCGGAAGAGTGGGCCCACGACGCCGGTCACGGGGATGATCGGCGTCTGAATCCTGGGCGGAGTGGTTGAGACATGCTGGGTGGCCTGGCATGTCTCGACGCGCGCGCATGCTCGGTGCTGTGCATCCGACGACTGTTGTCGTGGGCTGCACAGCATCGACCACCGCCGCGCGAGGTGGGCCGCGTAGCGCGGCACGCGCATCACCGGAGGAGCTGTCGTATAGTCCCGACAGTGGGGATACAGGCTCCTCCGGGACTGCGCCGCTGGAGGCCACGTTGGGGTTTTAGTCGGTTCGAGTCCGACACACCGCCCTCTGCTTCCCCGAGTAGAGGGTGACGGCTCGTGGGAGTATCCGCAACTAAAAAAAAATAAAAAAATAAAAAAAAAAAAAAAATAAAAATAAAAATTAAAATAAAAAAAGGCTTTATACGATAAAACACATACATTTACATTTTACGAAGTTTCATACTTATTTGTAAAAAACTTACCCTCTGACATCGAGATATATGTACTACGTACTCGGACCAAATTTTCTAAGTCCCAACTGCCTTTCATATTATATCATTTTCCCTCTAAAACGTGGGTTGGAGAAGAAAAGCTACAAGTTTAAAAAGTGTTTATTTTAAGCCCCTTTACTGGATAAAATACAAACAATAGATATTTATGAACTTTCATACTTTTTTGTGAAAAAATGTTTAAGTTCCAAATGTCTTCCAAACCATTTGCTACACTCCAACCGCACAACTCTCTGGTATAGGTTTCAAGGAGACATATAGTTATTCATATTCTATATTCCGTTCTATGGGGTTTTGTCCTATGCGTACTTACTGCCCAAGTAACACAGATAGCAGTATAAGGTCTTAGTAACAGCAAACCCGGGAGCGATAAGCTTAAAAAGCTGTTGATTAATGTCTGAGTAAACGTGTACTCAGCTCTTATTCAAGCAAATTGGGCACACTTTTAAATGCTTTAATTTGAATAATAGCAATATAAAATCTGAGTAGTAGCAATGTAATTGTCCACATAGCTTAATAACGTCTGAAAAACGGCAGTCGTTACTTATACACAGATGTTTTATCATTTTTATTCAGATAAATATTTGTGGCTGTGATATTCAAAAACTACTCAGCTATAAGCACATTTGTACCACACTATTTCAAACAAAATATGTGTTTCCTTTAAGAAATTGTTGACATCATTAATATTTATTAAGATATTAATGTGGACGGAATGAATACTTGGAATTGTTAAGTAATTTTTAAAAATACGAGTTTCAGCTATTATACAAGTGAAATAATATTGCGCAAGTAATTTTGTCGTCAATAACGTATGTCCTGTAACTATTGGTTTTACGCGCCGCTTCAATATCGAAGTTTAATGATAGAAATAAGTTAATGTACAAGACAGAAATAAGGCAAAAAAAAAACTTTTAGCGTAATTCCTTATTTTAGTGTTTTAAAAGTAATAATTAGTTTATGTATAATACTCGAATTTGTATCTGAATTAATAAAACACAGCATTTGATAGTAAAAACAATTCCAAAAACATTTTTTTTTGAGGTTATAATGGCGATTCCTATAAATCTGATTATTAGCTGCTCACGGAGCTGTTTTACCGAGCTGCTGCTGAATAATAGTTTTGACTCGTCACATATTAAGCCTTTATTTGGCAAAGCGCGGTATGGCGGAATAATTTCTGAATAACAGTTGAGTATTTGTTCACATGTTTTATTAAACAGCTTATTAGGGTTCAAAACAGAACAATCAAAAACTAGAATTTCGTGGAAAAATGATTAGGTGATCGATCGAACTTTATTATTTAACTATTATATAATGCAATCATTTCACTTAAATAAAAAAAAATAATTAAGCAAATGAATTAAAGCTATTTAGGTATACTAATCTAACGTAAAAAGGATGTAAAATATTTTTTTTATTTTGTTTTATTTAGAAAAAAAGCTGTGGTAATCATGTTTTTTTTTTTTCAACTTACGTACCTATGTCTAGTTTGAGTTAACTACTCGTATGTACTGCATACCTTATTAAAATGCTAAAAAGGGAAAAGAAACGAGGTCTCTTCTGGTTCCCCATCTATTCTAATGATAATGTAGCAATTTTTCATTGTCTGAAAACAAACGGATATTATACCTACACTAGCTGTGCCAGCGGTGTCACCCGCGTTTATGGTTAATATTATATAGACTATTTCCGTCATACATGATTTCTATGTAACTTTAACCATTAAGGCTGCACACGCGACGGAAGCTTAAAAATGGAGTAACTTCTCCCGTTTTCTCAACATTTCCCGTCACTACTCTGCTCCTATTGATTGTAGCGTGATGAAAAGTATACTATCTGCCCAGGAGTATGAAGAATAATTGTACCAAGTTTCGTTAAAATTCGTCGAGTAGTCTTTGTTTCTAAAAGGAACATACAGACATACAGACAGACAGACAGACAAAAATTTTACTGATTGCATTTTTGGCATCAGTATCGATCACTAATCACCCCCTGATAGTTATTTTGAAAATATATTTCATGTACAGAATTGACCTCTCTACAGATTTATTATAAGTATAGATAAACGGAAACCTAAAACAAAATTAAACCTAGCTAGATAGATTAATTGCCCCCGAAACCCCCTACATACTAAATTTTATGAAAATTCTTGGAGCCGTTTTCGACATTGAAATTACAATATAGATTGGTATACAATAGTTTTTTTATTTAAAGATACGTATTAATAATATCATAATGACACATAATTTGAGTATACTATACAAATTCAAAACCTCGGACACAACAAAAGGTAGATTTATACTACCGCATTGAATGTACTACAAATACAAAACGCTAGAATAAAATGATTCGGACCGCGCGTATTTTTGAATTCGTTAATATTCTCATCTGATTCATCTCCACTAGATGTGTAATCATCGTCACCCACACAGTCTGTATATGAAATTGCGGGTACGGAACACTCTTCTATGTACGATCGCACTTGACTGTTAAGGTTAGCTTGACCGCTTTCTTCCACAGCTAGTTTACTAAACACTATGCTGCCTACGCCCAACTTACAACAACTAACGTTTAATAAATATCTACAAATAAAGCAATTTTCAGCATTCTTCTGTGTAAATACTGTTTAACTAACTTTAAAACTGCTAGTTTCGGTATAAGAATAGAAGTATGTGTAAGAGAGTTATAAACTATGTCTACATTTCTTTTATACCAATATAAGCTTAATTAGAACCCAGAAAATACTTTTTATCAGCAGCTGAATAATTCGCAAAATAAAGAACCTTATATGATTTCAAAATAATATTAAAGCTGTTATTCAGATACAAGCATTTTAAAACCGAATTTTAACACTATTATTCAGCATCTAGTTGCTGAGGGTACTTTATACAGAATATAGCATTTTTAACAGCAATAAGCTTAATAATGTTTGTATAATAGTATTGTACATTACGTTTATTCAGCTTGTTATCTTTTAGCTTACTGTTATGCAAATTAAAGCTATGTGAAACTCTGTAAGCTTAGAAACGTTTGTGTAATATTGAGAATAAAAGTTATTACTAAGCCTTAAGAAAGAAGCCGAAATTATACAAATTTTACTAAGCTTAAAAAATTATAATAGCCGTAATACAACGTTAGTCAGAATTTAGCTATTTCCTTAACTGTAACACAAATGTTACGTAACTATTAACTGTGTTATGAGTCGCATTAGTACTGTTATCATGCTTGTGTGTTACTTGGGTGGGGGGTGCACTAAGTGCATTCTAGATCTGGCCCATCGAGAGCAGCAGCAAAGAAGAACCCCGAGACCTGTATTGAGAGCTGGTTTGGACCGGGTACTTCCTTCCTATCGCATATCTCCATATTCTCAGCAACCTAACGCGACGCGACGGTGTCGCATCATCATTGCGATGTGGTTGGGGATCGCGGTAAAAGAGATCAATAGGCAATGACAAAATAAATCGTCCGTCAGTTAAATTATAAAAAAATATTTAACACGTATTTTTTATTTCTATGTTATACAAACATTGCGTAGATACAATGCATTCAAGTTGCGAGTGACGTCACACTTTCGTAAAATTTTTAATAAATAGTGACGTCGCAAGTCCCTAATCCAAAACTTTGATGTTCTTTATCTTTGTGATTTTTTGTTAATTTAATAAAACGGAAAATATGTTTAGTATTTTTGTATAATCTAACTGACGTACTAAATAGAATTATAGGCTTTTTAATGCAGTCATCATCCCTATTGGGTATGCTGTATTCTTTTCCGACTCTACCCTTCCTTTTCCACTATTCTTGGCCTTCATTTCGGGTGGCCGATAAAAACGGGTCTAGTTCATAATATCGACAGTCACTATATCGACGGTCGCTGTATCGAAAACGTTCCATCGACGGTTAATGTATCGACAGTACCCCAAATCGACGGTACGCTACATCGACTGCGCAACAAATCGATAGTACGCTAAATGGACGGTACGTTATAAAATGTGTTTGTACGTTTTAAAGGGATGTTCATTAATAAAAATAATATTTATTTAAAGTGAACATCGATATTTGTAAAAACTGTTATCTAAACTTATCTTACGTCCATCTTAAAAAAAGGAGACAGCAGAAAGTAAGTCAATAATTAAAAATAATCAGAGTAAGTCATGAATCAAATATTGACATCGGGATTCAAAAAGCATCTCTAAGTATAAAAAGTGTCTAAAGGCAAAATAGAACCATCACTTTTTTGTTATTTAAGACTGTCTCATTATATGAAAATGAAAATAGTTTTTGTATTTATTATAAAATTTCATACATACATAGACTAAATATATCACAATTATTTGAGATTGTAGATGAGAATCGATACAATATTGAGCTGTCCATAGCCATTCAGCTGTCATTCAATACACTTGTCGCAACACTACACTTGTCTTGAATTTTAACATTACTCGTCTGTGTCTTGAATTGTCAAAGTGAGTGAAGAAGTGCAGTGTTGTTTCTTTTTGTTTTGTGTAGGCTCTTGTTGATTTTTGTAGATTATTTTGATGTCTACACATTAAAAAGTTGATTTAAGTACGCAACGCCGTAGCATTTGAAGCGGAGCATTCATAATATTAACATGAGTAAGAAGGAGTTTATGAAAAAATCTCTGGGACTTACAGAGTACCCATGGAGTTCAGGTACCTAAACATAATAAGTTCAATATTGGTGAATGTTGCTTGCGATCGTAATTTATTTATTTGTGTATTAGATGGGTACTGTTTTGTTGAATTTGTTTTGAGGCTTATTTGAATAACTGCGAATGGAGCTATATGCCCTATCGTCATTGTATATACCCACCTACCTACTAAATTGTGTTTTAGACGACGAAGACCCCGCCATCACGCCGAACATGCCTGAGGTGCACATACTGAGGCGGCAGGCGTCCGAGCCTCGCCCCAGTGTAGCAGACATGCCGGGAACCAGTGGTATTTAAAATATTATACACCAGATATAAACATGTAGGACATTGACAGTGTTATACTTAAAATGATTTATTGTCGCAAGAGATAAGTTATTTAGGGTTTTATTTAGCATGTGACACCTAAAGAGGGGTTTTTAATTAATATTCTGATTTTAAGTAAAAGCTTTAAAAAATACCAGATGTAATTTTTTTATCTTTCTACTTTGATAATTTTATCTTTTGCTGCTTATAATGATGATTAATTTATTAAAAGTTAAACCATCAAATTGTACAAAAAAATTTAATGGAGGAATGGTTAATAATTAAATATGTAATATATAATGTTGGTATTTGTTTTTATTTATTTGACCATGTCAAACTCCAACAGCCCATGTTTTTGTGTTCAGGACAACAAGCTCCATCATCACCTACGTTGTCGCCGGCCAGAAGGAGCCAAACCAAAATGGAAAGAGACTTGTTCTTTTCAATATTGAATAATCCTTACAAGACCACATCAATGGATCCACGGTGAGACTTGAGAGATTTATGATTTTGATTTCACAAATATATACTTGAACTTATGTACCCAGCGTGTCACAGTGTGACTGGTTGGAAATTATTTTAAGAAAGGTCTCACAACATGTCACATGTGTGACTGGTTGGGAATTATTTTACAAAGTTTTCCCAACGAGTCACAGTGTAACAGGTTACAGTGTGACTCATTGGGAACAAAGGCATATTAACACACAGAAGAAACACATGTATCCATCACACAAATTTTTGTCCTGTGTGGTGAACCCTGAATTTTTAATTCATAGGAGAGTTAATCCCTAGTGGATTGTGATTTAGCGACATTTTCACAAATTTTAGACCCTTAATCCTGCACAATTTTAGCTTTTACAGCAGCTGTATCCAGCAGAGCTAATATTGTGCTGGACGCAGCTGGATTGCTTGATCCAGCTTGGGAGTGCAATCCAGCGGCATCAGAACGGCACACATCACTGCTTGATTGCTGTATCCCGCATAATGAGGGTTTTTTGAATTAAAACATCCAAAAGATGGCTGGATGGATTACTGTGACTTGCTCATTGGTTAGTTGTCAGACCAAACTGACATACGTGTCAAATTATGATGGGTGCTGTCAACAAAGAGCCAATAGCGACAGTGAAAATAGACCACGAGATTCCCTCGTGCCACCTAGCAGTTTTTGTTTTTTAAAACCCTCATTAAAATTGTGCTAAATACAGTTGGAATGCTGGATCCAGTTTTTCAACCTCTAGTCACTACCGAATGCGCCATGACAATCTTACATGTGTATGCGCAGGAGCCGGATGTGCGAGCTGCCGACGCAGAAGTACTTGTCGCCGCTGTCGTGGCCGCCGCCCGTGCACACGCCGCCCGCCGAGTTGCGCGACGCGCGCGCCGAGCGGCCTAGCGCCGCCGCCGACATTCAGCGCATGATCCCCTACAAGAAGCTTATGCGCACTTTCGGCACCATGCGCTCCTGCAAATCCAACTCCAACCTGTCTTCGATGTTGCGGGGTCAGTACGAATGTCTTTGAATCATCTATATTTCATCATCTTCCTAGCGTTATGTCCCGTGCTTAGACGGGGTCCGCTTAGACCATGATCCAGGATTTAGCGAGCCTGGTAATTACATTGAAGCGACTGCCGATCTGATCTTCGTAACCCTAAATAGGGGAACCAGACAATCTTTGGATCATGGTTATAAATCCAAAGTTGTTTAAATTTGCAGGTTTCATCACGATGTTTTCCTTCACCGTCGAGCTAGTGGTATAAATACGTACATAGATTTGAAAAATCCAGAGGTACGTGCTCGGGTTTGAATCCGCACTCCTCGGTTAAGAGGCGCGTGTCCTTACCATTAAGCTACCACCGCTCGCTTTTAATCATCTATACTTCTATACTAATATTATAAAGGGAAAGATTTAATTATTTGTTTGTTTGAATTGAATGGGGTCAGAGACTACTGGACTGATTTGAAAAATTCTTTTACCAATGGAAAACAACTTTATCAGCGTGTAACATAGGCTATATTTTTAACCGACTTTTAAAAAAAGGAGGAGGTTCTCAATTCCACTGAATTTTTTTTTAATTCCGGTATTCCTACGGAAACGGGAATTATGCCTGTAAAACCGCAGGGCACTGTTAGTGATTGAATAAATTAAATTTTTACTTAACATATGTTCTAAAATGGTTATCTGGTAAAATTTGCTCACTACATATTATGTTTTGATTCTTTGTTCTCTAACTGAATACAGCTTTTGATTATACGATATTAAAAAAGGATCAGCTGCCATGTCCTGTTCTAAATATTCATTCTTAAAAATTATATTTATGTCCATAGATTTAGAATTTTTTGACTACGCAAAAGATACATAAAGCGTGGGAGCGAGAAATCCTGCTGAAATACAAACCGCCCGAGAGAAAAAGAGACAGCGAATGAAGTACCTATATGTCAATGGGACGCTATGGCCTCTTACTCGCAAGAGTAAGAGGCCATAGCGTCCCGGTCTATTCTACGTCGCAGTGAAATTTGTGCATTTATGTATTAAACCTTGGATTAAAATCGAGAATATTAAATGTGCAATTGAGGTGACTTGTTCTGTACGTGATTGTGAGGTTACACGACGGAATAATCCAAATAAATACACTTTTAACAGGTAAATACGATTTTATCATTAGATTTTTTCAAACCATATTTTGTCAAATTGTTGCTATTAATCAGTTTAGAAAAATATGTTTACAATAGTATATTGATTATAATTGATCTTTCTAAGTAAACATCGTGATTATAATCAGAATTGGGGAAAATATTGTGTAAAATTGTAAATAGTTTGGTTACGCTAGTGCTTGACAAAGCGGTGACGTCACGAGTATCGATAAAAACTTAATCGTCTTTTAGCGACATCATGACATGAATACAAAGTTAGTATTTAGCCAAGTTATGTTGAAATTTAATTATATTCACATTGGGAACTCATTATCTCCGTAAATTTGTTAGTTAAGTAACTGATAATTTTTCTAGGTTTCCAAGCAACTCAGCATAGTATAAAAAATGGATACGGACTATAGACAGACCAGATTGGACTCCCAGTAAGAACTCCACTATCTGCAGCAAACATTTTGACGGCAAATGACGGCAGCAAAAATTTTGTTGCACTACATATTATTTTTAAATAACTAAATGACACCAAATTAAAAGTTGCTAATATATTATTTGTTCCATTTCATTCCATCAGTCAAAGCAAAAGTCATATCTTTTTGTCTTAGTATAAATCATAGAACATATTT
>OX596205.1:12896690-12979709 GCA_951394215.1 Glyphodes perspectalis | reverse complement strand
CTGCAATCCTCAAAGGTAGGAAGAGTCCAAGATCAATGAGCTTCTTAAACCTGAGACCTTATGGAAGTATGTGATCTCTGCTTACCCCCTTGGGAAAAACGTGTGACATTATGTATATGACCTTATGATAAAGTGTTATAATGTGGTATTAAACTTTCACAAAGAATATATTCTACAACACATGTTTTTTCCTTTGCCTCATGTGTTTTTTGTCTTTTTTATTGCAGATAAACTTAGGAAAGAAATAAATAAAGTAGTCAACAAATATATAGACCAAGGTATTGCGGAATTGGTGCCTGGGGTATTATTTATTGATGAGGTTTGTAATTTTGTTTTTTATTTATGGTACTTTTATAATTAAGTGCTTATGTTTTATGTTTTAAAATTGGATTGTCTTTTGCAGGTTCACATGTTAGACATTGAAACATTTACGTATTTACATCGGGCCTTGGAGTCTGCTATTGCGCCTATTGTTATATTTGCTACAAACAGAGGAAAATGTCAAATAAGGTAAAATATTTATTTTACAAGCATATAATCTGCCTGACAGTAAGCATTCACCTGTTAATTCTACTGACTTGACTTGAATGCTTCATTAAATTATTTTTATTTATTATTACAGAGGTACGGAAGACATTATATCGCCACACGGCATTCCTCTGGATCTGTTAGACAGGCTTCTAATTATAAGAACCCTACCTTATAATAAGGCTGAGCTTTTACAGGTAAAATTATAATTGTTTTTTTCGGATTAAAATAATTAATTTGTCCCCTTCAGATTCACGTAGTGACTAATATTACTTTATTTTAGATCTTGAAATTGCGTGCGGCTACAGAAGGCATAGCCATCGAAGAGGACGCGTTGACTGCTCTCGCTGAAGTCGGATCGAACAGCACGCTGAGGTATCGTATTTATACACACATACATACATAACATCACGCCCATAATCTCCGAAGGGGTAGGCAGAGTCAAAGGGGCAGTAAGCCCCCTTAACCACATTCAGCCAAAAATAAAACTGGACTGGGTCAGACAGAAAATTGTGAAAAGTAATGACAAGTGGTTAGCTTATCGCCTACAAAATCACATATCTACATCCCGATATACCTACCATTAGTTGCCTTCTTAGACATGGTAGGCAAGAACCACAGTTGGAACATTCTTTTTAAGTTAGAAACCAACATGGGACAATCAATGGGCTGGGTTAGATGGAAAATTGTAAAAAAGTAGTGACAAGTGGTTAGCTCGTCGCCTACACAATCACACACCCAAAACACATATACCATTAGTTAGTTGTTTTTATTTGTTTTCGATTGCATTAGCACTTTATATTATTTACATAACATCTAATCAGTACTTATCTTGTAGACTCGTATGTTGCAGCTGAATTTACCACCACCTTGCAATTACTTTTAGTCTTATATGTGCTAAAAATGTTTTATTATTCTCTAAATGAGTGTTAATTTTCTTTTATCATATAATCAGTTATCCGGCTATTCGATTATGTAGACTATCTTTATTGATCGACATAATTGGGGGTTTACTGCATGTGATTTATAAATACCCTTACTACTACACAATTTTTTTAGAATAAACATTATGAGAAATATCCTTATATTTATACATCAATAATTGATTCTACATGGGTTGCCTCCTTAGTTTTTCTGAAGTATGTAAGGGCAATATGTGACTGCGCGCAGGTACGCGGCGCAGCTGCTGACGCCGGCGGCGCTGTCGGCGCGCGCGGACGGCGCCGCGCGCATCGCGCCCGCGCACGTGGCGGCCGTGCACACGCTGTTCCTCGACGCCAAGTCCTCCGCGCGCATCCTCACGCAGCACTCCGACAAGTTCATGAAGTAGGCCTCGGTTGGCCGGGGATAGTGTTGCCAGGTGTCCCGATTTGCGCGAGACGTCACGATTTTAAGGGGGTTACTGCTAGTGACACGTCCCGATTTTCCCTCGATCGGGACGCCATCTGTCCTGATTTCTCACTTCTCTGACCTGAATTTGTACTATGTACAATAATTTTGATAGAAATAATAATTGCCTGTATTTTCAAGCCATTGCTGTTATCTCGATTTAAAAGCCAAAGGCTCGACTTTTACTCCATCCTGTAATATCATCCTTTATTAAATAAAATAAAATTAATATCAGACTACATCACATACATTGATCTGACTCCGAGGTAAGTACCTTAAGCACTTGTGTTACGGATATCAGAAACAACAGTGGTATTAGAAATATATATGTACATACTTAAATATTGGATATTAACAACCAGACACAGAACAAACACAAGTATTCATCATAAGAATATTTGTCCTGGGTAGGAAATGAACCTACAACTCTTGGCGTATCACTACCTTGCGCCATCGAGCTTGTCAAACCTTGAGCTTGTTTATACCTGGTAACACTACCCAGGAGCTTGACAAGGGGAGCTCCGTGGTAGAGTACGGTCGGGCGGTGGATCCGTTTGACCCCATGACGAAGATTATGTTTTAAAGAGCACAGATAGTATCAACTCTTTATTTTAACGTTCACGCATCAATTACGAGACAATAAAATATTGCATATAAAAAAGGTAGACAGTCTGATTTTTTACTCCTTGGGGCGGAGTTCGGCCTCGGCCTATGGAAATAGTTTGATATAGTAATACGTCGAAAGACCCCAACTTATTACTTATGCAAGCTATTTGTTGCATAAGGGCGAGGATAATGTAGGCGTACAATCCTAAAAATTACAAACTAATGAACTTTTCACACTCTCGTACTACAAGAGGGGCTGCGTGCGAGGTGTCCATGACGTCTAATTTTTTTTTTATGCTGTCACCAAATCTAAGGCTACTACATGTAAGTTACTTGATAAATGCTTACGCATTCCAATACAGTCATGTGTACCTTGTGATGTAGATGTAATTAGGGTACGAGTATTCATTAAGTTTTTACGAGAATAGGATTATTTTTCATCGTAATTCAATTGTTTATTTTCAATTCGGACAGATATTTTAGTTTCATGTTATATGATTCTATCAAAAGTGTGTGTTCAAAGAAGTAATGCACCGATGTTACAATAAATAAGTTTTATTTTAAAATAGTTTTCTTATTTCTAGATAATACCTAAGTTTTATTTACAACCTTTATTTTACTTAACCAATAGTAAAGGCATTATTAATAATATTTAACAACATTCAACAATTTTTACACTGGGAATAATATTAAATATCACTTTAGGAAACAGTAAAATTTTATATAATCAGTGCAGCAGTCTAAAAATTAAAAAAATATCTTAAGTATATTTACGAAAACTGTACAAAACGTTTTTAGCCTCTAATTGGCATGTTATAAATTCTACCTAAACGGGTACGTATACGTGGCGACGTATATGAAGACCATTGAGCCTAACGCATCCCATATTCAAATGGGTTAGTTGGGATCTCTTTTTTCGGATGTCGGGAATAGTATGGGTATGAATCGAGATTCCGACTCGGCTGGGGTGGAGCTGGGGGCGGGCGAGGAGGTGGGCGGCGTGAAGGTGGGCAGGTCGACGCGGAGCGGGGCGGGCGCGGCGGTGCGCCGGTACAGCGCCTCGAACTGCATCTCCTCGGGGTACGAGTGCGAGCGGATCTTCCTCTCGTCGCGGGCGTTGCTCGGGTACACTATCACGATCTTCTCGCTTTCGCTCCGCAACGCGACTGGGGGTAGCGCTGTTGTAGTGGAAGCTGCGGGGCCCGATATGACCTAAAAAATTTAAACATGCCATCAGACTTTATAGGAATACTTACATTGTCCTGAAAATCAAGAAATTAACTTTTTTCAATATTGTATATTGAAAAAGTTAATCTCTAACAATTTCTTGCTGTTCTAACAGAATTCATTCCGAAATATACCACGTTCATATGTAGAGCTTTGAATCGTAGGACGTTTTTTATTTGGAATTCCAAAATCTAGGCAAGTAAAGCCTTGGGTAAACTAACTAACTAAACTTCATGCCTTGGGTAAAAGTTATTTAAAAATAATACCTGCAGCATCTCTGTTGGCGCAGGCCGTAGTTTCTCAGTTGTCGTCGTCGTACCCTCTGTAGTAGTGGAGGTGGTGGTCGTAGTCGATATCACCACTGGGATATCAGGCTCCTCTGGGGTCTCCATTTCGCGCCGCTCCCCCGGCGGCCCCACCGACCTTAGCGTCTCGATCTTCATCTCCAGTGTCGGCGTCGGGACCGGCACCGAACTGGTCACGTTGAAGTCCTCAGTGGGGATATATCTCGCTGTAGGTTTGGCTACTTCTCGAGATCCGAATATTGGCAAGCGCGGCGCGTAGGCGGAGACTAGCGGCAGCAGCGTGTCTCTCGCGTATCTTTCGGCTCTGGAGATGAAAGACGCGAGTCTCGATGGAAGGAACTGCACTACCAAGCTGGGCTCCTCTTTTTCAGCGCGGTCGCCCCACGACATAGCTTCGTAAGTAGGCGTCGTGGACATGTCGTAGTTCTTCGCTCGCCGCGAGGGCGGGGTTGTGGTGGATCGAGGCGGCTGGGTCGCTCGGAGTATGGGCTCGGATATTTCGTGAATCTCCTCGGGTCCGTCGGCTCTCTGTCGCGGCGTTTTTCGAGGACGCGGGCGGAGGACGGGTTCTGCGATTTCCACGATACCGCTGGGCGCTGTCTTGATGTTGGTCATGCCGAAGGCACGGCCGTTCTCGGCTCCGGTCCACTCGGAGTTGTCGACGAGGACAAAGGGTCGCTGCGGAGCGTCCTCGGGTAGTTCGTTATCAACAGGATCGACTAAACCACCTTTAGTTGAGTTTTCTTTGCCTACGAATTCGTAGTCAATATTTGTGGCGTTTTGCGTGTCGTCATCCTGTAAGACCACAAAGATTTTAATTCATATTCTATACTGAGTAATGATTTAGGATTTTGTACTGAACAAAAAGATGATAAAATAGGTACTCACCGCTTGAATTTGGCAATCTCCAGGATAAAGTGGTAATTCAACGGATTCTTCTGACTGCAGTTGCAGTCCTTTCTTGCAAAACGATGATCTGTGAAAAATATTTAGACAATTTTACGTCAACTGGTATTTAAAAAAAAACCTGGCTTTAGTCCTAGGATCGTTGATATGGTTTAAGAAATCCATGATAAATTGCCCGTTTATTTCATACCACAAAGTAAATAGGTATAGTAATAAAAACGAAATGATCGCTGTAGCGCAATAAATGATTTTCACTTTCAACTTCCAAATACCACGTTAGTCCCCACTGAAACCTCTCGATCATCTGTGTGTCAATAAATTTAAACTAAGTTGACACATTAGGTGTACCTAGTCAATGAGGGTTTTTAAAAATACAAAAACCGCCAGATGGCACGAGGGAGCATGTCAGTTTGGTCTGACACTTAACCAATGAGGAGGGTAACAAATCCACAAGTTACAGTTACACCATCTTTTGGATGTTTTAATTCAAAATACTCTCATTGAGTTAGCAGCGTTACACATGTCTAATTAAGTAAATCTCAAAATGCGTGCAGCAGATCTTACGTCTTAGCGAAGCTGTCTGCTATAAGCAGCTTGTCTATGTGTACGGTCTTGGCGCCGGCGCTGAGCCAGCCCGAGTAGGCGACGTACTGCAGGGTCGCGCGCAACGGCACGCCCAGCGCGGGGTGCGGCACGACCACGCGCGAGAACCGCGCGACGCCGATAGACGTGTTCTCTCGTCTGGAAATGGTTAACTGACGGTTATAGCTAGTCGGCAGATTAGGTCACAGTTGCTATCTTGGCGTTAGTGCTTTATAGTTAAGTTAGTTCTTATAAAGCGAGATAGTAACAGATTAAGCAAATTTGGTTATTATATTGAAATATCTTTCTTTACATTGCCGAAATTGCTTAAAATATCACAAGCTATGTTTCTCAAAGTGCGATTTTACTATATACATTATTTATTCTGATTTACAGGCATTGAGCTATTATTACTACGTATAGAGAAGCTATGACAAACAAAAATATTATCACGAAGCATAGACTGAGCGTGTTTCAGCATTTGCAGCGCTAAAACTAACAATTGTCGTCTAATTAAGCTATTAAAACACGCAGCGCTAGATCGCTCATAGAGTACATTTTTCTCCCGACCAAAACGTCGTAAACGCCGTGAATTTCATGGCGTTTAAGCGTGAACGTAGGCGAGAGTCTAAACGAGTTGTTGCCGATCGGCAACAACGCACGGCGCAAAAAACTTGTTCGCTGCGTCGGTTCCATACGCTAGTAATAATAGTTCAATGTTTACAGGGCTTTAATTTTATTTATGTAGTGTCGACTTCAGAAAGAGCTTTTTGATTTATACTTGTTGATGACTGACGATCTTGTTGATTGTAGATCTAATATAGTTTTTACACATTAATAATCTTCATAGGTCCACATCAAATGTGATCTTACTTGGTCATTGGGAAGGTCTCATTGAGGCCCGAGTCCCCGTGCAGGGTCAGCGTCATCCTCCCGAAGGTCGGTTTCTCACCGGCCTCAATTCTTGCCCACACTGATACATGGTACTGGTGTGCTGAAATCGTAAAAACTCTTTAATTAAACATATTCGCTCTTTCGTATTTGTTTATATTGATAAATAAATCGTTCACTATCAAATAAAGGTTGAGAAAGACTGATGTATGCAACGGTCCATTTAAAAATGTGGTGGTCTTAAAAACCATATATCAGTTCAGATATCGGGCATGCCTGAATAAATGAACTATAAAAGTTCGAAGTATATGAACTATAATACTATAATAGTTCATAGTAAATGAACTATATGACTCCGTATCTACAACAGTGATAGCGAACTACTGGTGCGCGTGTCTTATATGGCACGAAATACAAAATTTTAGGCAAGCGTTTTCTTGAAGATCACGAATTTATCAACAGTGGTTGACAATAACGTTCTCTTAAATTTTTTAGCTACTTTAGCACGTAGACCTCCGTAGACCCACGTAGACATTTAGACCGTATGTACGTAATGTATGTATGTAATGTAAAGCGAAAGCGATGTCGGACAGAATCGTAAATGTTCAATAACTATCTCACCGCAGAAAGGCTCTTCTTCTCGGGTGAGCAGGTAGAGCTGGCCGCGGCCTAGAGACCGGTCGGCGTAGTAGCCCATGTTTCCGCAGCGCCGATGACCGTCGCACGGGAAGCATCGTCCCTGTGAAATCAAAGGATGCCGATTAGTAACTGTACAAAAAGGGATTTGAATTTGGAAACTATTGTAATTTAAATCGACATCTGCTGTGAATTTAATCTGACATTATTATAAGTATCCGTCAGTCGAAATTGGCAATATACAACGCTCTATTTACGACGACGAGTACTGCCTATTTCTCCTCGGACTTCTGGAATTTATCTATATATGATACTGTCTAAAACTAAAGTATCGCACAGGATAGCAAAGATATAACTTTGCGCCTTTACCTTTGAGGCAAGATTAGGTGATAGTGGTAGGTTTATGAACTACAAGAAAATATGTTTGCTCAAGATATATATATATTATACTAGCTGTGCCAGCGATGTCTTCCGCGTTTATGGTTAATATTATAAAGACTATTTCCGTCATACAAGATTTCTATGTAACTTTAACCATTAAGGCTGCACACGTGACGGAAGCTTCAAAAATGGAGTAACTTCTCCCGTTTTCCCAACATTTCCCTTCACTACTCTGCTCCTATTGATTGTAGCGTGATGAAAAGTATACTATAACCTGCCCAGGAGTATGAAGAATAATTGTACCAAGTTTCGATAAAATCCGTCGAGTAGTTTTTGTTTCTATAAGGAACATACAGACAGACAGACAGGCAGACAGACAGACAAAAATTTTACTGATTGCATTTTTGGCATCAGTAGCGATCACTAATCACCCCCTGATAATTATTTTGAAAATATATTTCATGTACAGAATTGACCTCTCTACAGATTTATTATAAGTATAGATAATGTAGCATTACGTACGATTCCTCTATGACAGGATGGTAGACTTAATTCATATATAATAGATATAAGTATCTAATCACATTCGCTGCTTAAAATTTCAGTTTTTTTTTCAAAACAAATTTAATGTTTTATAGACAGTTAATATACGAACTGTGTTTAAAGTTTATCTGACTTACCTCGAGGAAAGTGTCGTAGTCATTACAAGGGAAGGCGGGGAAGTGGCACTTGGGCGAGACGGAGTCGGTGAAGAACTTGTATGCGCGCCGGTGGTTGCACAGCGAGCGGCCCTCCGGCGACGGCGCCGACCACGGCAGCACCAGGTCCGACACGGCGCCCACGAATCTGTTGACAACGGTAGGAAAATTTTTAGTCAGGAACATAGGTAGGGTGTGTGAAATTTTTTTAGGAAATAAACTAGCAGCTCGCTTCTACTTTGCACAGTGCTTCTACTTCGCAGTCATATATACTTTGATGTATGTAAGGACTTGTTTTATTGTTATTGTCTTATTCGTGTATTATTTCGTATTTCTTGTTTAATTTATATTTTGAATTTCCTTAATTTATACTTGAGTACAAATATCCATGCTCATCACACGAAACTTTTGCCTCTAGGGACTCGATCGCACGACCCTTGGTTTCGGCGCTAGGGTCTGACCACTCGACCAACGGGCCAGTCTAGATGAAATGTAGGTGCTGCAGGTAATAGTGTCTTGTATATAAGTATGTACTTACAAGTTGGAGCACCCATGTTGTACCCTTCCTCCGTTCGGGTAGAAGTCGACATGGCCCAGTGGTTGGGCCGCGCCGAGCCCGCCGAATATGAGGGTCTCCCCGTTGGAGTGGATCACGTCCACGAACTTGGCGTCCGAGCGATCCAACCGAGCCCGAGGGTCTTGGAACTCGAAGAGAGGACCAGCTGGATCCAACCCTTGAAAGTTTTAAATATCACCGGTTAGTACTCTCATAGTTACCTATGTGGTATTTACATGAGGAGAAACTTACGTCTTTGGTACAGGAGCCACAGGAGGGCTATTAACTCGTTATTACCTATATTCATCTTTTAAGGTTAATAACACACATAAATTTGGTTTGTTTTCTCTCATCAAACAATTTGTATAAACCCTTAATATACATTAAAATATGCATTTAGTAGATACTGTAGATAATTTAGATAGTGTCGTTTACCTGTTATCCGGCTAATGTTCCGTAGTTCAGAACCCGCGAAGCCAGCTACGTGTGCTCCCAGGCTGAACCCAATCAGATGAACATCCTCAAAACGTAGATCTATGTGTTGTGCTAACCCTGAAATAGCAAATATTTATAAGTACCTATACACTTTTACTAGTCCTTTTATTGCACGAAACGCCTTTTCTAGATGTAGTAGTCCTTCGAGCCGGATTACCTTGCAGCAGCATTGCCAGCTGCTTGCCCACTAGCCTGGTGTTGGCAGCGGCTCTCAAATAGTTCGGCATTGTCGCTCCGCCCTCCCAGTCTACGCAAACGACGTTGCATTCCTCCTACAAGGGAAAAAACTGAGATTAATATTAGAAATAAAACATTAATCACGGCAATACCAGTACAAAATGTATTTAACTTAATTAATATTCTTCATTAATGTATGACAGATAAAAAAAACAAAGGATTTTTTCATAAGTTGTTGGGTCTAGGTAGACCCACAGGACGTAGGACGTAGGTACGTCCTGAGTCAAATATTACAACATCGGGACCTCGTACGTATCTCGGTGATACGGCGGTATGCCCAGTGGCAAGACTATATCATCTAAATCGTTGGTTGGTATCCTTGCTCAATTAGGCAATAACATTTCAATGCTAGGCCAATGGGGTGACACCGTGGTCACGGGCCCTGGGCCTCCGAGCGAGGGTCCGAGGCATTTTGCCAGTCCAGCCTCTACAGTTACGCCGCAGGCTATGCCCCTGCCGCATCGCTAAGTGAGCCGGCACTCACCACAGCCATGAGCGCGGAACGCATCTCGTAGACCCACACGTTGTCGCAGTTGGAGCCGAAGCCGTGCACGATGACGCGCGTGGGTCGCGCCGCGTCGAACGCGCGCGCCGCCCAGCCCCACGCCGCCGACATGTTGCTGGCCGACACGGCCAGGAGCGGCTGGTCACCTCTGTGCAGAAGGAGAAAATTGATAATGTTTATTTAAGTATGGTACACCACGATGCCTGAAAACTACTTACTTTATATGAAATGAAAAGCGTCTGGTGGAAGTTACTGCTAACGAAAAAAGCCTGGCAATGTATAACAACAAACATGAAGTCCGCCAGTTATGCACGCATGTAAGTATGTAGTATTAAGAACATGGGTAAAGTTGTTTTATGTAACACTTTACATAAAATCATGGGTACATATGAGTCATGCTATGGTAGTTTTTGTCATAGATCTCACAACATCATTGCTTGGGCGACGAAAAGTGTCGAAGGATTTATTGGGTACCTACATCCCGGCCGCTTCTACTAGTCGATAAGGAGTCTTCCGACTCACAGAGGGAATGCCACATATCACGATGTCCTATTCTGGATAGCGTGAAATTGCCCAAAAATAGTGTTTTCTCCGCGTGAGAAAAAAGATAGGTACTCATAGGTTCAGAGATGAAAGCAAACCGGATATAGGAAAAAAATACTTTTTTAACTGATAGTTCAGTGGAAAATCTCAGGGCGTGTGGGTAAATAAGGTTCAAGGCACGGTATTAAGCGTAAGAACGTTATATTAGATAATCACTGGTAATACAATAACCTAACAACAAGCGGGATTGTGCGTTAGATAGCGCGCGCGATCGTGGCCATAGGCGGACTGGCGATCGGGTCTCTTAAATCCCGCGGCGCGAGAGCTTGGCGCTCGCCCATTGGTTGGCGCAGAGGCGAGTGAGCTGAGCCCGAACATTACCTTATAAGGCGCGTAGGTCACGGCTCCGAGTGTAAGTGTTTTAAGTCGCGCTACAACCTCCCCCTCTGACCTAGACATAGCGCCCCCGCGTCAAGGTCAGTCCAGAAAACGTTTAGGTCTACTCCGCTTACGTTTCTCATTAACTGGTCGCGGTGGTATATAACCTACAAATGGGGTCAGCTGGGAGACATGGTACCTGCCTAGAACCTCGCCGTCACTCCACCTCTCCAACACGTAGGTGGTCGTGCTGACGGCGTCCTTGATTCGGTAAGGCCCGTCTCGTCGCGGTATAAACTTAGGAGTCTGGCCGCTGGTCGTATCGTTGCTCCCCTGTGTTTTCAGGAGGACGAGATCTCCGGTGAAATAATCAGGCGCGGATCGGCGACCTTTATCGGCGTGTGACCAACCCCTCCCCCTAAATGGTTCGTCTCTCGGTGGACGCGCCGAGCGACCCGCATACTCTACCTGCCTTTTCCCGGGGCCCTCCCCCTGCATCAGAGCCGCTCCAGGACAGCATCTACTACTGTCCGTCCTGAGCGTAAACGGTAACGATACGTCAGCTTTACGTAGTACCGGTGCTGATGTGAGCAACAGTTTTATGCGGTCGAAGGCGTCTTGCTGTACCGAGGTCCACATCCATTTGCTCCTTTTAAGGAGAATTGTTAAAGGTCTGGCAACATCGGCGTAATTGGGGATAAAGCGCCGGAACCAACTAGACGTCTGCAAAAATGTCTTTACCTCTTTAACACTCTTCGGGGGTGCCATAACAGCGATCGCAGCAATTTTCTCCTGCTGCGCATCGATATAAAAATGTCGAGTAATATACTCCATAGGACCTACCTTGGCAAAACGATTTGCTCTCTGCACTGGGAAGGTGTTCAGCTGCATCCTCTGGTTTGAGGTCGATTGGCTTCTCTCACCATCCTTGAGGGGCAAACCAGCTACATCCATTTTCATCAGGTCCGTTCTGCTTGGTGTAGGTACTTGAAAGTTGGCGACAAACGGATACCTACGGTTGGGCTTGTCGTTAAAGCACCAGCTACTCTGCGGTAAGTCCAGCAGGATACAAGCTCTGGTGATAAAGTCACGACCTAGCAGCGTCCTCGTCTGCGCGTCTGGCAACACCATGAACGTGGTAGGTATAGCACGGCCTTGCAGCATGACGTCGGTGTCACACTCAAGCGTGTTACGCAGCTGCTGCGACCCATCAGCCAAGACTATGGTACGTAGACATTTCCTAAATTCTACGCCGGCGGCAACCAATACGTCGTATAAAGTGGGCCCCGCGATAGAATTGGTGGCCCCTGTGTCTAGAATCGCAACTCCGTTACGTTTCGCGATCTGAATTCCCACTACCGGCCGGGGATCGATCTCGTCGGCGATTTGTAAGGTATGGAAGAGGGATGAATTCGCACCAGACCCGCCTTTACAATTGTCGCATTTCGATCGTACCACCCCAGGCTGACCACATCCGTAGCAACTAATTTCAGGCCTACTGCCCGACTCGTGCGAGTTATTTCGGCCTGATTTTCGTCGACATTCGTCAATTGTGTGACCGAATGATTTGCAATAGAGACACTTTGGTCTCACACGCTTTTGCCCCTTATCTAAACTATTTTTCCTACACGAGGACTCCACTACGGCGGGCGTAGGGTTAACACTCGAAACCGTGATCGAACGGGCATGTTTGTCGAAGGGGTTAACAGGGCTTGTGTTAGAAATAGTATGCTCACTCACCTCCACCAACGACTCCTCTACCAACCTGACCTTAGCGATTAGTTGTTCCAGCCCGTCTACGGCGTCACGAGGCACTCGTTTTCTTATTCTACGGTCTAACAATCCATACACGATGTCTAACTTCATTTCCTCCGGCACTACGTACGGTAATTTACACATCAACGCGCGTATTCTACACACAAACACGTCGGCTCTTTCGTTAGACTGTTCAGTAGACAAAATGTCGCGAAAGATCTTATAACCGGGTCGCGGCGCGCCGAACATTCCTCGAAGTCGCTGCAACGCGTCGGTCCACGAGGCGACGGATGGCTTCGCGCCCTGCCACCAGACGGCGGCGTCGCCCACTAGCAGCATGGGCAGCCCTCGCAGCGCGTGCTCCTCGCTCACGCCGGTGCACTCGCGGAACACTTCGACGGCGTCTATGAACGCCTCGAGCTCGTCCGTGTCTTGCGATCTTCCGTCGAAACGCGCCGTACATTTCGCGAAGTTACCCGACGGCTGCGTGGCACTCGGCGTGGCGGCTCGTAGTGATGCCGGGTTGGGGTTGTTGGTTGCCAGGATACTCTCTATGAGCGCGCGGTTCATTTCCGCTTGACTCCTGGTGATGTTGGAGACCAATGTCTGGAGCATCTCTTCCGACATGGTGATGCTCGGCGATGATGTCGTCTGGTTAACTTCGACCTCTGCGTCGCTGTCCGATCCTTCATCTCTTCCGGTTTTACGTTTCGGCGGCATGTTGACGGGATAGAAAACCCCTCACGCTCGAACTGCCCGGGTGATGACTGCGGATGGTGATGTTGCAACTCCAGAACGACACGTGGTGAGTCGGCGACGCGCGCGTAGTTATAGGTATTCGCCCGCGCGACACGTTTTCGTGGTTTTGGGCGATTCGCACTGAATTTATCGTAACGACTCGGTATTATATGTTGCACGAGGTCGTTTCCTGCGATAATTGATGCACCTCTTCATCTGATTACACTGATTTCATAGATTGAACTTCTCGGTGATTCGCTTACCGTGCCCCACGTTGGGCGCCACTTTAACTGATAGTTCAGTGGAAAATCTCAGGGCGTGTGGGTAAATAAGGTTCAAGGCACGGTATTAAGCGTAAGAACGTTATATTAGATAATCACTGGTAATATAATAACCTAACAACAAGCGGGATTGTGCGTTAGATAGCGCGCGCGATCGTGGCCATAGGCGGACTGGCGATCGGGTCTCTTAAATCCCGCGGCGCGAGAGCTTGGCGCTCGCCCATTGGTTGGCGCAGAGGCGAGTGAGCTGAGCCCGAACATTACCTTATAAGGCGCGTAGGTCACGGCTCCGAGTGTAAGTGTTTTAAGTCGCGCTACACTTTTTATATCTAACAAAATTCCCACAGTATTTATCAATGTCTTCCTTCAACGGCGGCTGTTCCGTTTCTAGCTGGAGAATCTTGTACGAGTATTTAAGCACTTGTCCGATTTTCTATCCCCTAACTAAAGGAACTAGACAGATTTTATGATGTTAGGTAGGTATCTATATGTAGGTTTCTTCGTGAAACTTCGTTTTTCCTCCAAACCGTCGAGCTAGATCTTTAGATTTCATCTTTAGATTATTATTAATATAAGCATATCTCACTGCACATCAATGAATATGATACTTATAAATAATGATGATCATCGACACCCTGTAAAAGAACATTAATAATGGTAGCACAAGGATAAACAGTAGAATGACGTCATAGTTACCTGCTGACGGTGGAGTACATGAGGAAGTGCGTGCCCACCTCCTGCGGCGAGCTGGGTAGCGTCTCCAGATACGCGAATGGGCCCGCATCCTCGAAGCACCCGAACTCGCCGTAACACACGCTGCCTTGAGATCTTTTGCTCCTAAAACACGGTCCAAATTTAAAGGGAGCGGTTCTTAACCCAGAATACCAGCGTTGCCGTGGTGTTAATCTGACGCATATTGCTGAGATGATAAATGCCCTAATTGGCACCACATTTGTTAGTATTTAGATTTTTTTCTATTTGTCTTTTGTCAGATATTTGTTTTTACATACATAACCTGTTGTCCCATGTTGATTCGGGACTTAAAAATATTGGCACTCAGTCGTAAAAGGCGACTAATGGTTTAACGGATTTTGGGTTGAGATTGTGTAGACGAGCTGGCCACTAATCTCTGCTTTTTCACAATTTTCCATCTAACCCAACCCAGTTTTGTTTTTGACAAAATGTGGTCAAAGGGGATTACGCTCCTTTGACTCTGCCTACCCCTTCGGGGATTACGGGTGTGATGTCATGTTGTTTTTTTGTGTATTTATTAATAACCTATTTTGCTAGCGACTTACGGTAATAAATATTGTTGAAGCCTGTGATTATAAGTTTTATTTATTTTCACGTAGGTAGGTTAAATTAGTGTCACCCATTTGAATATTGCCCGTGACCAGAGGTTAGGATGAGGTTTTAAAGTAACTTAAAGTTATGCATTCATGTGCGCCTCGTATCGTAATGACAGATAAAGTAGATTTATGCCACATAGGTCTGTTTTCTTCCGCCTTTAGGCTAATTATTTGAAAACATTATGCGAGCAGTTAAACCTCGTTTTATTATTTAAATTATAAGTTGAAGCCGATGCATCCACAATAGAATCTGCTTATTGACTTCATATGCTTCCGTATCATAAAATACATGTGCAGAGAGGCGTTTGTCACCAGTGCGCCTATAAAGTTTATATGTCAATACTATTTTTCTCAGTACTTTCCACAATTAGGCATATAATTATTTTGATTTTAATTAAAAAATAAAATTAAATCTTTCATCTCAACAAACCCAATTTTAAATGCAGCTAAATATGGTTTAGGCGCTTATCTCTTTATTAACTACCGACCTCTTCGAGGTTTACGGGCGTGATGGTCTGACTGTATTTACATGTATATAATTTCTACTTATGTATACAAGTATGGTAGCCTTACCATGTCGATAACAGACCTTTTATGTCTCATGTAATTGTATAGTTGTATAGCTTCTAAAGGTAAATTGCCTTGTGATATGCCTGAGGAGGTTTATGGATTTGCTTACTCGTTAGTTACTAACATTATACATAGGTATAGCAGTAAATAATTCATATGCAAATTTTACTGCTTTATAATAACCTTCAAGTCCAAAGATCATTGCAATGGATTCTCTTGATCACGTTTAGTAAAAATGCATTAATATTCTAATTACTTGAATAAGTGGGTAATTATAATAAACACACGGGTTATTTTTAATAGTTTGGACGTAAACCTTCTTGGCCAAGGAAACCTTGTAACGGTAAGTCGGCGTCATATTATATTGGGGTTTATTTCCTTGAACTTACTTACATTCCCTATAGCTATCGCAGCTAGGGAAAATTTGCTTTCTGCATTTACCTAAGATCTTGCGATTAGATAACACAAGAATGAGCATCAATAGTCTTTTCTACTACGGTATAAAAGTTCAGAGTACGGCATATTGTTGTTTTTAGGGTTCCGTACCAAAAGGGTAAAACGGGACCCTATTACTAAGACTCCGCTGTCCGTCCGTCTGTCACCAGGCTGTATTTCACGAACTGTAATAGTTAGACAGTTGACATTTTCACAGATGATGTATTTCTGTTGCCGCTACAACAACAAATACTAAAAACAGAATAAAATAAATACTTGAGGGGGCTCCAATACATCAGACATGATTTTTTTGCCGTTTTAAAGATCATGGTACGGAACGTTTTGCATGGAGCCGGCTGGGCTTGGTTCGCCAGTCACTTACATGCCACCACGTCTGCAATCCCCGAAGGGATAAGCAGAGTAAAAGGAGTATTATGCTCCTTAAATGAGCAAAATAAAATTTGGTTATATTGTACAAAAAGTTGTGACAAGTGGCTAGCTCGTGGTCTAACTATTTTTTTTTTCCTCTAACCTTTACTGTCCCACTGCTGGGCAAAGGTCTCCCCCATGACCTTCCAACGCTCCCTTTCCAAGGCGAGGTCTAACTATATCTAATCAATAACCCAATACCCAGTACCTACCTTCACGATTAGACCTTACCTTAACAACATGTTAGACAAGGAACACAGTTACTACATTCTTTTCAAGTTTCAGACCAATATAGAATAAATATTTAAGTTTTTGCAGTTCATGGCATTATAAATCTACACAATAGTTACCTGGTCCGCGCCCTCCTCAGCTCCCACTCGCGCATGGAGGCCCGGACCGCGGCCAGCATCTCGGCGTCATGTCGCTCGTCCTCGGCCTCCTGCGTCGCCGTCGCCGGCCGCCCCGCCCCCCGCCATGCCTGGAGCTCAGCATCTGTAACAGACATGTTGCTTACAAATGAAATATATTTTTGTAATCCGGAGGAAGGTGAATAGTGAGGTCACATGCAAGGGGTGGGTAGTTTAAGCCCGGCCGTAAAAGGCCGTAGCGCAGCGTGACTTGCGATGTATCTTCTGATGATGTTTTACCTATAATACTCTGGCACCGAGTTTGTGGGTTTAGGTAAAAAATAAATCTATGAAGAATACCCACTAAATGAGTGAACAGAATGCACAAAGGATTATGCTTTATCATTTCCTATCGACAAACTTCTTGTCTTGAATGGACTTCTTTCGCGAATTCGTTGTTTTCCTAACATATAGTTACTGCTACAATATATTCGATAGCATTTTTGAAAAATTACGAAGGCGATTTTTATACCTACATACATACATACATAACATCACGCCCATAATCCCCGAAGGGGTAGGCAGAGTCAAAGGGGCAGCAAGCCCCTTCAACCACATTTAGCCAAAAATAGAGCCGGGCTGGGTTAGATGAAAAATTGTGAAAAAGCAGTGACAAGCGGCTAACCTGTCGCCTATACAATCACACACCCAAAACCCGATATACCATTAGCCTTTTACGACATGCTAGGCAAGAACCACAGTTGGCACATTCTTTTTAAGTCCCAGACCAACATGGGACAGTGGGCTGGGTTGGATGGAAAGCTTTGAAAAAGGAGTGACAAGTGGCTAGCTCGTCGCCTTCTTAGACACATACCCAAAAGCCCGTAAACCGTTAGTCGCCTTTTACGACATGCTAGGCAAGAACCACAGTTGGAACATTCTTTTTTTTTGTCCCAGATCAACATGGGACAAATTTTTATACCTAAGAGCAATTTACTATTGTTATGCGCTGCTGCTTAAAATAAATCATCTTTAACAATACATAATGTATTTGCTGCCTTGGGTGCTTTTATCTTTATATGTAGAAGGGGTACAATTTGGACAAGAGCTTCGTATTTATTATTTAGTTTTATAGCTGCTTAGCATGTTAGCATAAACATGACATAAAACGTCTCTATGAAGTTCAACCTTCTAATTTGTTAAATGAAATCCAATCACAGATTATGATGAGCTTTATTACACTCAACCTGACAGTCCGGTTTATCGTTTTCCTGTACAATCTACTTTAATATAATGAGCAAATGATTAAAGTTAAGCATCGCGAACGTGAGCCGTATCGACTCAAATAATGAAGCCAATCTGACGAGACAATAACAAAAGTAATCGTATCGTCGTGGGCTCTGCAATTTTGATCAATAATTTCTTTTACGATCATGCTACAACAGCAAGATTATGTGTTAGGTCAAATTCATATACCTATTAGAAATCATGAGACCAATTGTTTGAAATGAGGCCACATTCCCCGCCAACGAAATGAAACTTATTGTACAGGAGATTTAAAGTACAGAGAGATTTTGATCTGCACGACAACGATAAAAGAGTTAAAAAAATTACCGCCTAGACAAAATATTAATGCACGAATTAAACATTGATTTTACATTTACAATTGAGTAAGAACAATAATAGAAAAAAAAAGAAGAAAAATGCTTATTAGGTTACATACACACGTGACAAATATTTAAAATTACAGAATAATGTAAAAAAGGAGTGCAATTTGTAGTGCCTAAAAGGTAATACGACTAGGAAAGTATTAAGGCGATGACAAAAAGATTATTGATTGAATTTGAAGGTTGTGTGGAGGTTCACTTTCGACCTCACTGTACCTTATCTCAGGCTATTAAGGGCGACAAGAAGTTTTCTGGGTATACCAGGATATATTATTGAGAGTGAAATAATGTGATTCCGTGATCCCTGGGAGTCTCAAACCATCTTTGCACCCTGAATGTATCGGGTTGAAAACGACCATGTAAAAAGGATTTTAGAAAAGCTTCGTATATTATAAGCAAAAAGTCCAAGAGTTTCGGATAGGATGCGTAGTGCAGGGTTCCGTAATTAAAACATAATTACACTGAGCGACGCATTTTTCCAACATTTTATATTGTTCTTAAACACGTTTTTATTTTTTTCCACAACTAACAACTTAATTTAAGTAATTTTAAGGAAGGAATATATAGTAGGCAAGATGACCAAAAAGTTGTGTTTTTCGTTCGTTCGTTTTTAGTCCGTCAGCTAGATTATAAAAAAATATTGAACACATATTTTATTATATATTTGTCAAACAAACATTGAATACGATACAATGCATTCAAGTTGTCCGTGACGTCACAAATTCGTAAAATTTTTACTAAATAGTGACGTCGCAAACCCCCACTTCAAAACTTTGATGCTTTTTATCTTTGTGATTTTTTGTTAATTTGATGAAGCGAAAAATATGTGTCTAGTATTTTTGTTTAATCTATCTGACGGACTAAATAGAATTATAGTTTTTTAATGCAGTGATCATTCCTATTTTCCTTCTTTGAAAATGATCCACTTGAGGTGGACAGAAGGTATCTATTTACTTAAAATTTATATTCAATATGTTATTTTAACAATTTTTTCCGGTGTGAATTATTTTTATAAACCAAATTATTTTTTTTATTATCAGGCTTATCTGTGCTTATCTATGCTACAGGCGGTTTTGGCGACATTTTTTATGACTTCGGAACTCAACAAATGAAAGCCTTATGTGACATTTGTAGGTTTTCTATCATTAAGAAAGAAGAAACAGAGCTAGAAACACACAAACACAGTGACACGATTAGTCGTCCCCTCGATGCAACAATGTGCATTTCAAAGAAGTCCGCAGTAATGAGGTGCGGCGTTGAATCATCAAGTAGAGCCCGAGTTTCCCACCGGTAGCGCGCGGGAGCCGGCCGCTTTCGGCCCCCGGCCTTAGCAAGGTTGTCACCACACCGGGAATACAGGAAGTTGCCGGGAAAGTTCTATTTATCGAGGACTCGTCGTTGTAACACATACTGAGTGATGAGTGTTTAGAGGACATTAAAGTAAATATCTAAACTAATTTATTTCACCATTACTTATTGTATATGGGCAAGTAATATTCTTTGATTAACTTGCAGTAGAACATCTTTTCTTTGTAAAGATAATTGTTCATCTAGATAACCCTCCTTTTTCGTAGTCGGGTATAAATATATATGACAAATCAATTATATTTTTCGATACAATCTTTCTTAGAACGTAGAAATTCATAGTAGAATTGGACAAGTCAAATATCGTCGTAAACAAGTAGTAAGTATCGTCTTCATGAAGATTCTTAATAATATTTATGTCCAAATTAACGAATGAGAGACTTATTTCATCAGGCATACATTTTGATTTGGTAGTCCTTTCACAGATTACGGCAGACCACGAATAAGCACGGAATTAAATGCAAAGAGGATGATGATTCCTAACGTGGAGCTGATTTAGTTGCACGGCGAGAAAATTTAAGATTATACAATTTAAGGTCCCCAAAACTGTATGTATAATCCTTACATATATAATAGAAAGAGAGAAAGCAATTATCGACTATATCTGCCAACCCTATGGACACATACTGTCCTACAACGAGCGAATCAAGGCCAGTTTTGACGGCAAAAAGCCTGAATCGCTCACCCGGAGACAACGACAGTATTTAGGTTACCGCGAGACGTTGATGGACGGGAAATTGTTTGCCTTGTGTGTGTAAACAAAACAAATGCCAATTTGTAAAAACAACAAAAAGAGCACATTCAATGATGCCCAATCGTTTATATTTTATGCCTAACCGCAGCAGTTAGTTCACATTGTAATACTCACTACCTAGCACGGCCGAAGTTTGTATGATGTGCTAGGTTCACATCCTAGGAACTTCATTATTCGGACGCGCAATGCCCATATGTTAGAATACTGATCATATAATTGATTAACTAAAACAGATTAGGGAAATGTGACTTTAACTAGTCTTGATGTGTAGATATGTATGGGATCTTTACTTCATGATTATGGATAAGGAATGTAAAATAATGATAGACCAATGAGATGATAAAACAATTATGTACCAGTGGTAAGTGTTTTTTTACGAATATCTATTATTATAGCAATTTATACAAATACCAAATACCAATATTATCTAAAAAACCGTTTTAAATGGTTGTATGTATTAATTTTGCAACGAAATACATTTTGCACTCCTTCACCTTTTACTTTAACGCCCTACGCGTTTTTAATGAACGGGCACGAATTACCATCCGAGAACTTCTCATAATTGGACAATGCTCATGAAATGGCAGTTTACGCAACTCTCTAATATGGCCGGGCGGGTCCGAACGTGATTTTGTCAACATATCTAGTTACATAAGATCTGTATACGCGTCTGTGCGTGACAGGCCATAGGTGGCTGCTGTAGGTGTGGACATGGCTGCCGGTACTCGCTTGTTATGCCTTAGGCAGAGCCGGATTTTTTTATATCAGCGCTCTGAGCGAGATTTATGTAGTGCCCTTTTACATACTCCCCATCTCATGACCAAAATCCCTACTCTTAGCACTCAAAAAAGTTTTTTTGAGTGCTAAGAGTAGGGGTGTTTTCTCGTTTTGGCGGCCCTATTGCGTAGCGCCAAACAGAAACGAGATTTTAAGTATTTGACTAAAGAAAAGAGTCTTTTTTCTAAATGCTTTCACATCTATTCCTATAAGTCTAATGCCGGTTGGAATCTAACACCCTGGGCACCCGAGGCGCCCACCCCTAGAGCCGGCACTGGCCTCTGGTAAACGTAACCACTTAGCTCGGTAACCGAGAGCTAAGGGTGTCAAGGCGTACTAATTGTCTAGTCATTTTGTGGCTGTTGTCAAGCTTCAAGTATTCAGATTAGCACATCCATTTAACACTAATTGGGATTCGAGTAGTAATAAAGTGCTGCATTTATCTCGTTTTATCAATATAGTATTTATCGTCTAAGGATCAACTTCGGGTATCGAAAAATTTTGCGTTCATTACATCATAATCTTTCTAGCGTTATGTCCCGTGCTTAGACGGGGTCTACTTAGACCATGATCCAGGATTTAGCGAATCTGGTAACTACATTGATGCGACTGCCGGTCTGATCCGTAACATAGGGGAAGCATACAATTTTTGGATCATGGCTACAAATCCATAGTTGTTTAAATTTGCAGGTTTTATCACGATGTTTTCCCTCACCGTCGAACTATTTGTATAAATACGTACATAGTTTTTAAAAGTCCAGAGGTACGTGCTCGGGTTTAAACCCGCACCTCTTATAAGGCGCGTGTCCTTACCATTAAGCTGCCACCGCTCCATATTTTGCGTTCGATATTATTTGTCATACATTATTATGGGGATTGGGATGATGATGGACTAGGGATGATGTTTCTATATTACATTCTATTGTTTGAATAGAAATCGAAAGTATTTAGAGTTACCCGAATTCTACTCGTGAAAAGGCCTACTTATTGTACGCTAGGGTCACTATATAAAGGAATAAAGAAATAAAGACCATTAAAAATTATTATTAGTTTTTACTTTGATTACGTACTTATCCAGCAAACAAAATTATTTCAATGCGGATAAACGCCTGCTATGTGCGATGACAACATTCGACTTTCACATTTTTTTTGGCACCACTCATGATGACAGACCGCAGGCTTAAGTACCTAAATACGTCTACCGAACAAATGGTCCGTGTGTTGAGGAAAACTACTCCTATTTGTCAACCACTTCTACAGACACTTCTATTATTTGTAAGTTAAAGCTGTATTTATAAGTGAAATATCTTAAGCCTTAAATATAGATTACTGATGATGTTGAGGGCCAAATCAGAAAAACCAGAGCGTTCCAGGGGGCGCGAACAGAGTGATTGTAGCCCCAAACCTTACCCGTCTATATAGAGGTGCTAAATTACGCAACTTTAGTGCGCAACGACTAATATCGGTTACCGATTGAAAAAGGTCAGATCAGAGACTGTTCCCCTCCTCCCGCTTCAATGATAATGCAGTTGTATTAGCATACTTACACTTAGCTAGCGCGAGAGTGAGAGCAGCGAGCAGCACGGCGAGCGAGCGCCAGGCGTGCGTCGCCATCCATGCGCCGCCGCATTCACGAACCAACGAGTCTCTGCCGACAACACACGGGACACGTCAGACGAAGCTATAGTCCTGGCCAAAAATCTGCAATTGGCCTGCGTAATAGCATTTAAACGCACATGTGTTCTGAGTCTGAGTGGTGACGCGTAGTAGGCTAGTTTACTCAAAAAAAAAATATAGTCCATAATTGAGATAACAAACAAATATTGCTTATATTTTTTCTTGTGTTCAGCAAACTAAAAACGATGAAGATACATTGCGTTCAAGTATCATGACGTCACTAGGTGCGTAAAATTTTACTGCCCAAGCGACGTAAAGCGCCCCATTTCAGATCTTTGAAGCGCTTTATCTTTGTAATTTTTTACATACATTCATACATAACATCACGCCCATAATCCCCGAAGGGGTAGGCAGAGTCAAAGGGGCAGCAGGCAGGCAAAACAGGGCTGGGTTAGATGGAAAATTATTTTTTTGAGTATTAGATGAAGCATAAAATACGATTCAATTATTTTACGGACTTTAAATGCGCCGGATGTGTCAACTAAGTTTTTTTTAAAATGTGTACGCACGACGCACTGCACAAAGTTGGCGTTATTTTGGATCAAGAGTGAAGATTGAATCTAGGCATTGGCTTCTGTGATTAGGGAATGCAAATCTCGCGAGATTGGGCTCAAGCGAGATCTCGCGAGAGTATGAAAATCAATCTCGCGAGATCTCGGCAATTTCGAGATCTCGCGAGATTAGCAGTTTTGTGTTTGATTTTTTCAAATAATAACAATATTTGAATAAATGAGGAAAATAATAATAAAAACTATAAGTATGTATTATAAAAACATTTATTTTCACAATTTTTTTCAAGACTTTTTTATGCATTAAACATAGATTGACGTAACTGTCTAAATTTTTTAAATAAACTTTTAAGTAGTATACTTTTACGCTTGTACGTATTTATCTATCAAATAACAATAAAATAAATTATATCAAACAATATCTACTGAGTACCTACAGTAGAACATCGAAAATTACAGATTAATAATTAACAAAATATACCAATTAAATAAAATATTTGTTCAATTAAAATCACAAATCACTATGTATTACAATTTAAGAATTATTTTGAAAATAGCTCCTTAAGAAGCACAAAATGTCCAAAGAGTCGTCTGCTAAACGGACTTTTATATTTTCGGATTAATTTTTGACCAATCGCACGCACGCATGAGGCAACGCTGAGCGAGACCCCGTCCCGTGACCGCAACCTCAGGCTGCCGCCTCCCGCGCATGTCGAAGGTCCGTTCGTGTCAGTTCGCGCGCTGCCGCGCTTCGAATGAGACGGTTTTATACTCCAGTACAATCTCGTTAATCTCGCGAGATCTCGCCCCTTTTTTCGACCGAGATCAATCTCGCCCAAAACGCCGAGATCTCGCGAAAACGAGATCTCGCGAGAACGAGATTGCATTCCCTATCTGTGATGTCTTTGAAACATATTTCAAACTTCAGTCTGCTCTACGACCAAGTCTTTAGGTATATGTAAAGCTCTTTTTTTATATGATAGTTATCGAAGCCTGTCAAACGTAAACGTTTTCTAACTAAACGCTAATATTCTAGAAATATTACTCATAGGATAAACTTAATAGGTATATAATTGAAAGCATGGAGATTGTGACCTTATGGACGGGTGTTATCGAGTCAAGTGATTCCAATGAATATGTATACTGTATAGTCTTATAATACTTGACCTCAATTTCACGTCAAGGGTGTCTCAGGAATTGTACCAGTTATAGCCAAGGCGAATTTAGGGGGGTATTTTTGTGTACTGTGGAAATTCCATCACAGTACATACTTAGAAGCAAATCAAATTACCTATAGGTACTTATCAGAGTTGTTAAAATATATGAATGAACAGAATGAACAGAAAGAACATGAATGAAACTCTTGTCTATTTCTGGCTGGCATTACGAATTTTGTTCGTTGCATCAATTTCACGCACTTGCAAATGAAAGATAATAATCAGTTTTTATCAGTTAAAAATCCCCTCCCCTCTCAGAAAAAATCCTGGATCCGTCTTTGGTTATAGTGATGTGATGAATTAACCAAAACTTTTTAATTTTTTTCTTTACACTGCATAGTAGTTGATGTAATAGGACACCAGAAGTACAGATATGGAGCCATAACTGTATCATTAGCAAAATTTCCTGGTCCCTAAACAGCTGGGGCAGCCTGCGGCATAGCAATTGGTTACGACACATACGCCCGCTGAATGATAACGGCAGTAAGCGGTCAGGCCGGGCCGCGTGGCGTGAATGTAGATGTACGCGAAATCTTGGCATATTTGGCAGGTAAATAAGTGGGATTTGGGGTAAATGCATACATCAGATTGCATGTGATGCGCATCTGATATCCCTAGTGTTGTAAGTGTAGTGTTGTAGGCTTTTTTTATATATGGAACTCCCACGTGCTATTAATCTCTGCTACGGAAAACTACTATTCAATTGTATTGACATTAATTGCGACAGTTATATGAACAGTAATCAATCACTTTGTGTTATTAATAAATACGTTTTAATGTCACGACGGTGTTCTTAATTAAGATTTAATAAATCGTATTTTAGGATGCTATAGGTACCTAATTTAGATGTAGATAAGTAGTCGTATAGTACCTAATCTTTTTTTCCTAATTGTATGATTTAAAAACAGAGGTTGTTACAAATATCGAAGATTATCCCAAAGTAGAGATAATAATTTTCTTCTTCTATCTCTGTCATGTACCTATGGCAAACTTGTCGTAATAAGTTGTTTCTTTTTTTGTATGTATTTGTATCAATGTATCATTAGTTGTATTTAATGTTTCTTTCTTTCTTTCTAAAATTAGCGTAAAACATTCAAATTCTAAAATTATCAATATTTTGTTTTCATTTAATATTTGTTTAAACAGCCATTAATTTCATTAATGTTTTTTGATAATACTTAGGTATATTGTTATGCTAGAGTATTGTTTAAGGTGGTACTTAGGCATTGTTAATTATTTTTTACGCGTCAAAACTCCATTCTGACCTCGGGTAATGATATAACCACAACAGACGGGACTTAAAAGCAATATAACGTAATTAAATATTTGCCTCATGTCCGTTTGCTTTGTGCTACACAATGACTAAAGAATTTTTGCTGATGAATAAGACAAGGCAAATTTTTTACAGAATATTAACTAAAACAAATAACTCTATGTAACATATTTAAAATAACAAGTGAAACTAGAAATAGTTTGAAGTAGTATTTCGTTTTTGCTGGTCCGCTAACAAAACGTTCGATATACGAGTATGATCTGGTAATATGATTTTAGTAGTACATATTTTAATAGCATAGTCAAAATCCATAATTAGTTATCACTGATCAATTATTATAAAATAGCATAGCAATATTATATTCATCGGGCAACCATTTTCTCTTTATTGGACTATCAATGGAGCGGTCTTTGGTTTCAATCAACGGGTAAATATTATAAGCATCAGACCAAGCATGTTTATGTTGATTGTTTTATGGATTTGATTTGTCGACCATCCAGGATATGTAATTTTTCTATATCTCGGAAAACAGTCCTTCTAGAAAAACTATAATGTGTATGCTGAATTTCATAATGATCGCTTAAGTAGTTATTAAGAGAATAACAAACAGACAATTTGGTATCTATCCTCATATTAGGATATAAATTAAAATTGATCACTGTAGTGTGATAATTTGGTGGTCCCTGTTGTGGGCTCGTAAAACTGATCTGAACTGTATGGGGCAACCGTGTGCAGTTGTGAATCATAATGAAGGATTTACAAATACCACCACTACGCCGAACCTATCTTTATGGCCATCTGATTCTATGAATAGACATGCGAATGCGCAAGGTATCTTTAAGTACACTGGTTATGTCACGCTTATGTGCTAAGTTATTACTGAAGTGGGTCGTAAGAAAAATCTAGACTGTTGATGTTAAATTTGCTCGGTGTTAAATACTTAACAAATGTAATTGGAGCGATTTTTATTTGGTGAGCCGCGGTGCAGTGTGAAGCGAAAGGCTTGGTTGCTAGCCGGCAAGGCCGACACCGCCTTACCACGCTGTTATTTCAACTGCACCCTGGCTATTTTTGCATAACTTTAGGTTGCATAAACTACTTAAGTATTACTACAGATTTCATAATTTAATTGCTATTGTGACATTGTTTTTTATCTTTTAATTTAAGCTACTCCAGCTTAAATTAAAAGTTTAAAAAGTTCCGTGAAACGAGTTCTCTGTTTTGTTATACTCAATAAATTTTACTTAAATTGTATTTTAGTAAAAATTATTGAAAACTCGTGAACGATTATAAACTAAATTTATTTCGAAATATTTTTTCTGTATTTTTTAATTTCCTCCTAATAAATTTCCCTGTAAATAATTTCTAAACAGATTTAAACTCCACAAGCCTGTTCTGAAAAGATGTGTTTAATTTATTCATAGATCATTAACTTAATAACAGTTAATAGTTATGCTCATCTTGAACTGTAATTATAACGTATGCGAGATCGTATAGACGCCCGATGAATCATAAATGAGACTGGTCTATTTTAAGCATACGATTAATAAAGAGCAATTATACTTTCATTATTATGATGATCTAACATAAAATATTGTTAAAAAAAATAGTGTTTTGTATAAAATTTTTGATTAACTGATATTTTCACACTGACTCGTTCTTTAACTAACTTATTTTTAAGCAAAATGACAACTGAAAAATACCTATTGGTTCTATAATTGTGCTACGAGTAATAGATTTTCATTGGCCTACTGAATTATAGATCAATAATTTAATTTCAGCACCTTAATAGCATATCTGATATAATATTTCCGATGAATTGCGTGTCTCCGATAGATAGTACATATTTGCATCTGAACGTAGGCTTTCAATAACATAATATGTAATATTTTTAATTAATAAATACTACATAATATTTATTATTAAATATGAGAATAAATCTTTAGTAAATGCTTACTTAATTCACGAAAATCTTAATAAGCTCATTCTGCGTTTGTTTTTAGCATAGCACACATGCTCCGAATGAAATCAGCTTACTTAAGACATAGCTATTAGTATATTTACAAAATTTATCGCCATACAAAGTAAATCTAAAGACTAATTAAAACTACCTTCCATCGAACATGTCGGTCACAGCTATTGACCTGAAACTGGTGGGCAATCTCGTCCTAATTTCACGGTTCGCTGCCGGTACAAACCCCGATAAAACTCGTCATATTCCATCCAACTGAATACTATTGTGATTTGAATAAGTCAATCGTATTACTGTGTCTATTCTGTCAAACTGTCAAATAAACATCGATATGGAACCTAATTTATAGTGTTATAATGTGAAAGTTTGGTGACTCTATGTGGTAGGAAAAGGCTGCTGGGATATAGGACAGTTTTGATCTATAGATATAAGCTTCAGGCGTCATACATTTATCATATATATCATATATTTCTATATTTTCTATCTTGAATGATATACCGTGAGGAAACTTTTATTGATTGTTATTTGTTCATAATATTATCATTTATCTAATCTCGGTTTATTTATTAACTTTGGTTTTAATGAACTTATGCTATCTACAATAATTTATTAATATATTATTTGTGTTATCTATTATCAATCCCACTAACAAAATACGAATGTTCAATACAAACAAACATCACGCCAGCAATCCCCGAAGGGGTTACAAATATAAAAAAAAAATATTATACCTATATACCTACCTAGTGTATTTCGTGTCAATGTATTTCAATATTATCTGCCAAGATTTGTCACAAAGTTAAAGGATGTGGTTTAATATGGACTGAACGGCACACTGGGGCAAGATACCCTTTTTGTTGGCATTAAATATGTTTTCCAGTATAATTGCTTTTGTGAATACTAAATATGACCAAGAGAGTTATATTAAAATGTTTATATTATATATGTATACTAGCGGTCCCGGCAAACTTCGTACCGCCCCGTGTTTGCAGCGCCATATGCCGGGCTGATTTGTGAATCTAAACCATCCAGGGCGTCACTCAAACGCATACAGAAAAATTCATTTAAATCGGTCAAGCCGTTTAGGAGGAGTTCAATGACATACACACGTACAGCAAAATTATATATAAAGATGTACGTATAGAGTGATATATTAAATAAATTTTAACTATAATGAAATCAAAAACTTAAATTTTTTATCAAAACTTTCTTCTCCCGAGCATCGCATTATGTTAACGAGTTCATTTCTTGAAATAAATATTGTATTTGAACTCGTTCCTAGAACAAAATTATTAATTTTTCATTATGGCAATTAAACAGTTAAAGTACAAAAATCGCTATAATGTAGGTAAGTAGCAGAAAGTAGCAAATTTTTACTTCACTTTCGCGATGCAGATATTGCATGGGTTATTTACACAAAAAAAATCAACTTGAATTCACTGGAGAACATAAATAAAACCTTAGATGTTTTTTAATTTAGTGAAAATCGTAATATAATATATTTATACCTTGGTTATATATGTTTACTGTACCCTAATACCGAATTTAATAATGCTAAAATATTGCGACATACCTGAACTTGAAGGTTCCATCGTTTAATTAAACTAATTTTCTATAATAATACCACTACAACACAACTAAAATAAATGTAATTTAATTTATAATCAGTAGCACTGTGACAACTTGCCACGAACGTTAATTATAATAGGAATGCGTGTAAGTTATCAGTCACTTTGATAGTGTCAAATGAAGCATTGGTCCATGATTTATTAGAAGCCCATTGTGGGTAGTTCAATATCGAATTTTATTATTCGGATTTTCTGCCACATATGAGGGTATTTTGCCCCTCTGTGCGGCGTCTAGAATTCCTAGGTAACTAAACGTCGCAATTTTAATAATTGCCTATAGCATTTAAGTTAAGATTATAATAACTAAGTAAAACTATGTTATTACATAGGTAAGTAAATAAATACATGCAATTTGCCAGGAAATATAACATATAGCCATAACTTTAACAGCCTTTTGTTGTGACATAATCATGCATAGAATTTAACTTTATTTAAGTTTTATTTTAGTACTTATTGTCTTAGGTGTTACATAATTGATAATGTATGTTTCGTATTTACCTTTAGATACATTGTTACATTGCTATTTACTCACATAGATGACAATTTTATATCTGTAAACTTTTTAGCGTGTAGTTGTTGGATTGGATATTTTCACATAAGCAACTTTGGTAATATGTTTTACACATGCTTACTTAAGTGACTAGGAATCACATAACTGTGTCATATTATAACTTTATTGTTATACGCTGAGTGTATAGCAAATAACTAATTGTATATTCCGTAAGTAAACTCGTTGGAGTCCACGAAAAACCGGTGTTGCGGCCTTCACTCTTAATAAAGGATACGAGCCGGTATAAGTAAAGTGAAGTGAACCTGTAGGTACATATCAATTTGTTTACATTTTGTCGCTAGTTCGATAATTCTACCGTAGTTAACGTATTATATTGGTTGGATTTTAATACAATCAGTGAAAGATGCTCAACGATATTTGTAGCGAATTGCGATATTTATGAAATTTGTTTGTGCAATAGTTTGATTTTTTTTTATGATAAGATGAGTTTGCTCTTGGCTTCACACTGAACCATAGGATTGAGAAGAAGCCTACGATGGAGCGAGCTTACCCAGAAGCAGAAGCAGCCTATTCACTTTAGCTTTAAAAATTTTAGGGTTGTACCTAGTCATGCGGGAAAACAGACGCAGGCAGGATATTCTATTCCCTACTCGCTTACTTCCGATCGCCTACATAATACACCAGAGCGCGAGGTGCTTTTTATGACATGCCAGACAAAGAACAAACATAGTACTTACATTATTTTCCAGTCCTAGACCAACGTAGGACATAGTACTTATACATTTACATTTTAAGGCCTGACTTGTGTTAATTGTAAGTGGTTAGAGTTGCAAATTAATGGAATTGGTACTGTACGTCTGTTGTCATGTAACTTCAGTTGTGTAAGTCACTTGCTAAGTGAGACTATTTAAATAGGATTACGGATTCTTCCAGAACTGTGTAAGGAATGTACTGAGTGATTGGCAACCACATCATTTATCAGTGTGGTCATGTGTGAAGCTCATTAGCCAATCAGGCGCGTTTCCAGTGGGCTGGCCTGCGCACACGCAACGGCCACCTCGCGACCGAGTGTCGTCACAGCCAGGAAATGGTACGGCCTGCTAAGGAAGTCTGTTAATTAGACGATTGTGAATGACTTGCAATGGAATATGTATAGTGTATCGATTAGCGAAATCACCAACGATACTTATTTAAAGAAGCTAACTGATTTTGTAACTAAGCATTTATAGATCAATATGCTAAACTTCTGTCTGTTTATTCCGGTTTGACTTCTAAGCCACTTAACAAATTGTAGATAAATATAATGCGGTATGAAAGTTTGAACCCAAAATAAATAAATACATAAAATTATTTTAAACCAAATATATTTATTACAGTCCCATGTGGTCTGTGACTTATAAAAGATTGTGCCAAAGGCAATCGGGTCTTGAGTGTGTGATTGTGTAGGCGACGAGCTAGTCAATTGTCACTACTTTTTCACAGCTTTCCATCTAGCCCAGCCCAGTTTTATTTTTTGGCTGAATATGGTTCAGGAGGCCCCTTTGACTGCCTACCCATTTTGAGATTACGAGCGTAATTATATGTATGTTGTATGAATTTAGTACATAATAATAGCTAACATACACAACAAAGATATAATGTAGTAAGTAAACATTTCTGTAAATATTTGGCCAGCATAACAGCTACTTGAACCATATTATAATGTCATAAGACTTACTTTCGAACTTACTATTTATTTGTATCCTTTAAACAGTTATACAACCATTATGTTGTGTAACAAAAGCTTTGTTATTATAACACTACATAATAGGGTTTTATTTATTTAACAGATGATTAATCGTGTCTTCTCATCTTTGTTTCAAACATATTTTTACAAACACGGCGATTACAATGTGGAAAGATTTGTTGATGTCTTACTAAGTGCTAGTAAGAAAAGATATTATACACTTATTATCCAAAGAACAATATCTACGTTCAATGCTGCAAATACTAAACTCTGACGACGATGCAGCGCTCAGTGAACGAGAAAGATGTTTAGCATTACAAAACGTCCGATTTGAATTATTGTTGCTGCGTATTATGCAAATCGAACTGGACTTTCTTTTGACGCTACGTGCTCAAAACAATAATGAAACATCTGCGTTACCAGCGAAGTCTGATTGCGAACAAGTAAGTATGAAAGGCGGTGGAATCAAGTAGGACTGTCCAAGAGTCTACAAGAGTAATGTATTATCAAGTGCCTGGAAGGACACAATTTCGATTTCTGAAATAAAATTTGAGTCATTCCCTATCATTAATACATACATACGTGTGTTCATTAAACCGAAAATATAGTAGTATTCGATTTATACAAGCTACTATTAAAATAGTTACAAACGATTGGAGTTTCGCGGACGGTCTTATAAATTTACTAAGAGTTACGTTATTGAACTGGAAAACCTCGTTACCTTAGATGAATAATTGATACTAAGTAATATATATATCGAATAATAGGCAGTAGGCATGTAGGTTAGAGGACGTCACTTGACAAAGCAAAAAAGTGTCCCACAATGGAAGTTTTGTGCTTTTCTGACCTTAATCACGCTTCCATCCTACTTAGGTACTCGTGGGAAAACTACTCGAGAAGCCTTTGTTACGAATATTTTACCATTAGTGAGCATTTACCTCAAGAACCTTCGAATAGGCTTTGTGTCTATTCTCGCTATAGAAAGGCGCTGTGATAATTCAATAGATTCCGAGTATATTATCTATTCGAAAATTGTCACTCATGCAAGAAAAGAAAAGTGATGCAGATGAAGTCGCTTTTCAATTGCGAAATCAAAGAGGAACTTTAACGAGTTCATTGAGCGTTATAAATAAGGAGAGTGGCTATAAATGGACGTCAGCTTTGAGTTAATTTGCTATGGTCTGCCATTGTCGGTTTTTTGCGGTGCCCGCGGGCGAGTATCGACTTTCACTCGGGCGCATCTCGCGCGACCTCGAGTGGTTCGTTTGGGAACGACCTTCCATGTTCTCATGTTCTAAGGTTATTAACATGCTCGTGGGCATAGCACTTATGTATGTTTTGTTGTAGTGGGACTGAGCTGACGCCGCCGTGCCGTATTTTTATGTTTAATCGTCGTTTCGGCTATAGTTTTAGATAGTAGATACTATGGAAGAAATATAACTATGCGATTTGGTAAACGACTTGCAATAATTAATTACATTACTTAACATAAGTAACTAGATTCGGAATAATCAAATGTTTACATTCTATTTCAGGCGAAATCCTAAAATTTTATGTAAATATTTGATTATTAGAAATATGATGATAAATATAATATACCTGATATATGACACTCGTTACTTTTTATTAAGCAATTTACTTTTTATTAAAATACTTTTTATTAACAATTAGTATATTAATATTTCTTCTTATAATTTATTCGTCTCCCGGAAACTTTCAAAATAGTAAATCTATTTTATTTAAAATGTGAACTAACTAGGTTTCGTCGATAGTCGACAGCCGAATTTTTAACCCCAATAGCCCGGGACATAAATCTGATGCGATTGACCGACCCGGTCGCCGTCTGGGAAGTCAACTGGAACGCGAAGAGAAAGTGTACTCTATGCCAGCCCTTTATGACGCCGGATGATGTCGGGTTCGAGATGTCAATGACATCTGAGACATAAATGGTACCTGTAAGCGCCTAACACGTCAAATTGCTGCAATGTTTTATACTAGTGTGGTATTATACCCATGTATGTTTACATTCATTAGAATGTAAGTTTCTAAGGGTCTTGAAGGAAATTAAGGGTCTCTCATACGTTAATAGGTATTCGTAATTAGGGAGAAGCCATTTCAGTCTTACATACATTTTGTTTATATGTAAACAATATGTAGATAAATATAAATTACGATAGAAATACCTACACAACATTATGAGGACAGTACAAACAGAGGGACTGATTTAAATAGTAAGTGACTTAATTTATATAATAAAGGAGTTAGTCAGTCAGTCAATGGTAATAAATGAACAGGAACTAGGGGATTTTCCCTCAATTTAATTACGGATTTGATTAAAATTATCGTTGATGTAAATTGAACGCAATTCCTTTGGTTTTACTAGCATTTCTTGATTTACTAGAATATCGCACGATAAAGAATTTTGTAAATATTTGCCGACTTTATAACCAAAATAATGATGTTACTTTTTATTATTTGAGCAAATAAACACGCGATTTGTGATCATGAATTGACGCATGCGCTTACTTCTTTTTCACGTTTCAATTTATTGTATATAATTTAAGCTAAGCCTATTAAGGAAATATTTAAATAAATCCTACGTAATAATATCTTTATTACGCACGTCTTTATCTGAGAGTAAGTAAATAAACATTATTTTTTGAAAAATAGATTAATGCAGACTTATTCATTGCAATGAGGGCTATCGCGTATGAATTCGCCACCAGGGGCGCTTGTGTAGCGTGAGGTCCCCGAAATGTCAAATGATGGTCAAATGTGACTGTTTGTGGGTTGGCTACGCGGGTTTATTTATATTTATTCGCAACAGTAATTTAATTAGCAAAACATTAGATTAATTATGGCAAATATGAGTTAAAATACTGCTATAAGACAGTTTTATCTTTCGGAAATTTGTGTCCGCCTTTTTTTGCGAGCAAAACGGGTCTGCGCAACACTGTGGCATGGCCAATACGTTTATTCTACGGTTCTATTGTATTAAATAAGATTTAAATGTAAATTTTTGTGTTGGCGTCCATAATAACAAACTTTGACATCCGTACTTTAGGACCTCACTCTTTAGTGGCGCCACCTGGTTAGACAAAAAACGATAGTCCTCATTAGGTACGTCGCGTGACTGATTGAACAGATGTGAGAATTGAAACATACCAACAAGACTTTTCCATTAGACCGACGTTTAACACTTCACTCTTTGTAATGTCTCAATTCGTTTTGGTTTACTAGCTTTTTATGTTAAAGGAGAAACGATGCAAATAACTATACTATAAATATTTAAGCGATCCTTAACCGTAATTGTAAAGTCTATTCTAAACAACCAGCATCTATAACCATCAATAAACACGAACATAAAACAAATGTTTAACCCCAAAATTAGATAGACAGTAAAATTCCAGAATACTTATGATAATAAATAGCTGTGCCCGCAGTTTCACTCGCGTTTATAGTTAATGTTATATGGTCTTCCTCAAAAGTCATCGGACCAGTAGTTCCTGAGATTAGCGCGTTCAAGAAAGCAAACAAACTCTTCAGCTTAATAATATTTTATAGATGTATTGGTGCATTTTCTAATATGGAAGTTTACTGCGCGTTTACATTCAATAATCCATCCATGTAAGGTCTTTTACAGTATGGGAATTAGCCCAAGCCTAACTGTCCTATATATTTGTCACTTACTATCGTCAATGATAAACTTCTCGTGTAGGTAATCATTATGATCATCTGTAATATAAGAATGAACCGCTGAAGGTGTTGCTATGCACAAATCTCGAGAATATCGGAACCGATTTCGCTAATTCTTTTTTAGTTGTATTTGTTATTATTAGGTGAAGGTTCTTATGAAAGAAAAAATATAAAAGTTGCACGGAAACAAAAAAAATGGGTATTGAAAATCCGAGAACGGGGCGTTACGAAATGCGCCGGGTCAGCTAGTTATCAATAAAAGTCTGTTTATTATTATAAGAAACCTGTTTATTCTTAGGTCTACTTAAATTTTAATTGTTGGTAAAGATGGTGATTAGTTTTTTAAACGAAAACTTCATCTACTGTCACTGTGGCCGTATCCAAAGTATATTAAAATGCGTAAATCGCAAAAAACCAAGCTTAACAAGAGAGTGAATCAAAAGTTCAAGTGATTAACAAATAATAATAGTATTTGCAATTTTAATTGCTTACGATTTTTAATACAATATTTATCTATGAATTATTTACTCCACATAGGTACATAATTCTTATAAAAAATCTCATGCAAAACTTAGTTTTAAGACATGTAGCTTTATACGTAGGAGACGTCCATTTGTGCGTTTTTATTGTGATAAAAGACTAGGCAATGCTTATTTTGAGTGAAATATAGGTGCATATATTCCACTCAAAATTCTCGGAATTAAAAAAAGAACAATCTGTCTTTTCAAACGTTTGTTAAAAACAGATAATGTCCATCATCACCAGAAATCGTCATTGTCAGATTGCCGAGTGGAACAAAAAGAAAGGCCACGACCGCCACAGTAGATGCGCGCGCGCACCGCATAATGCGATTGAACGTGTTTAATTTCCACCTAATGAGCGGGTATCGCCGACCACATGAAAGCGTGTAGCAGATTAGCGTTTGGAAAGGGTGTGTGTACCGGTCTGTTCCGTATCTGACTGCAGTAAATAGAAGATTTTGTTTGGAACTGACAGATTTATGTTATGTAGTTACTCAGGTGATTTTCGAAATGTGATGAAGTTATTTTCATTTTGTTAGAATCCTAATAATTGACCTTTAAGCTAGTTAATAAAAGTTAATAAATAAATAAATAGTTAATTTTTTGTTTCTTTAACTCTAAAGTAATAGTTTATAATACGTATTTCACGTATTTAAAACAGGTAGAAGAGTGTAAGGCAAGTGACCGGTTTCCCCTAAGATAAGTTGTTATCAAGCTGTGATAAATATACACCCCTGATAAGTCACACAGTTACCAATCCTCCGTAGCATGGAGACACTCGTGATAAATGTCACTAATTGGTCTAATTTAAGTATCAAATATTTAGAAAACTAGTATTTATGTTAGTTGATTGATGTAAATTCATGTACTGTAATAAATCTAGTACGCATTCTATTTAGCAATATGCAGTAGCGTATCGTGTAAGCCGGGAGCCACAATGAAAGTGCACTGACGCGTAAAAAAAGCCGCTATTGTGTCGCCATTTATACCGAACCGTTAATAAATAAATGTACTCAATATGTCAGGCAATGCTACTCAGTCCCTCTTCAAATTCGGTACCATCATGAATGAGCGTTCCATTACACGTTAACTACAGAAACTAATTTAAAAAAAGAACATTGGTGGCACAAGAAAAAAGTTATTAAACTTTCTTCATAGTACTTATATATGGCATTCGTAATCAAGGCTAATAAATATGCTATGCCAATCTATTCATACCTTGTATGATAAGCGGCTGACGTTGGCTTTCCATATATCTATTCGGGCTAATCACAGAAACAAGTGTAGAGACTTTTATGCGATTTTACAAATGAATTTATTAGAAAAGTAAATATATTGGTAAAAACAAAACGACTTACTTAAATAAAGAGTAGTAAGTTAAGAATTCCTATAACCGACGAGCATGCATGAAAAGAATAATGAGAATAGAAGAAGCGAAAGGTGTGTACCAGGATCGTATCAAATCAAATCAAATGGATGGATGTAATCTCTGCCTAACCTCATGGAGAAAAGACGTTATATGTATGTTCATGTAAATGTAATTAGCTCTACATTATCTTTTTTGTATAAGTTATTTCAGAAACTATGAAACTGATTTAATTTGTGCTATTGCTCTATAGAGTTAATTATTATGTATAAACAAACAAACGTACCTATGTTATATAGCAAACTTGTCAATCATTTTTTTATATAATAATCGCAAATGACCTCCTATACTTATGTACGAGTCCAAGCATGACGTGACAGTTGTAATCTCATATGTATTCTTCAGTCATGCCATGTCAGAGAGTGAAGCCGCTCTCTTAATGCCAATATGTTGGTATTGAGATATTGGCTCTACTTTAATTTATCATAATGATTGTAATGTTATGTCATAATTACTTTTGCATATTAATGTCTACTTTAGTCTTCAATCAGTCTTAAGCCTTTATTGCCTTTTTCTTAATATATACATAAATACCGATAAAACCCGAAAGGGTAGCTGGAATCAAAGGAACAGCAAGCGCCTTTAACCACATTCAACCGAAAAAAGAACTGGGCTGGGTTAGATGGAAAATTGTGAAAAACTAGTGACAAGTATCTCGTCGCCTACACAATCACATAGCCAAAACCCGATAGCCGTTCGTCTTTTATGACATGCTAGGCAAGGAACACAGTTGGAACATTATTTTTTGGTCCCAGACGAACATGGGAATTTTGCAGACCAACATTGTTCTTGTTATAAGCGAGATACAAGTTATTAAACTGTGAGAGAGGCGTAAAATCCCGATGGACATATCGAATTACATACGTACGTACGTAACATACGTCGCAAAATACATAATACCAGTACTTTTGATTTCGAAAGTGCATTGCTCATACAAAAGAGTTCAACGCGAGACGTCACTATTGCAACAATCAGATCATAGAAAGTAGAACGGTCATCTTGATCTCACGATACGCAACTAATAATCATAAATAACCCAATATGATATTTTCATTCGTACAACGATATAGAAAGATCTCACAAAAGAGTTCAACACAAGACGTGATTATTGCAAGAATTTTGTAATTGAAAGTAGAACGATCATTTCGATCTTATTATTTAATGAATGATCATAATTATGTAATTTATTATGTTACCTTTGTTCAAATATTGATGATGTAAGTGTAATACAATATAAAAGAGTTGTAAATTTCAGACGTAACTATTGCAAGATTATAGTAATTAAGTGAATGAACTGTACATAACTGTTGCTCTTTTATACAATACTAGCTGACCCGGCGAACTTCGTAACGCCCCGTTCTAGAAATTTCAATACCTATTTTTTTTTTTGTGTTTTTTTTTTCTTTTAAAAGAACCTTTACCTAATAATAACAAACACGACTAAAAAAGAATTAGCGATATCGGTTTAGCTGTTCTCGAGATTTGCGCTTAACAACACATTCAGCGATTAATTTTTATATCATAGATATGCAGCACTTATAAATAACAAGGTATAATTTCAACAAGTAAAAGTGAGTCATGAGATGATTGAAACAATATTGTAACAATATGAAAGTAGTATATTCATATACAGGCAATTTACACACTTTAATTAAATTATAGATTGTTTGATCCAATTAATACCGTATTTTGTATCGATTAGCGTCTAATTGTAACGCCCTTGTAACTGCACATTTGAAATTAGGTAAATTGTATTGCTATTAAAATAGTAGAGACAATTAAAAAAATATATATGACGCTGTAAAAATTAATCTGTCATCTTGTAATAAAAAATGATACCGAAATTGAAACGCTTATCATAATCTTAATTCGTAAAACGATTACTTATCATAAACATTAGAGCTATATACGCGCTGTTTTTATTCTCACTCCATCGAAAGTGCACCACCGAATAAGTAAAAGAGTTTAACATGAGACGTGACGCCGCTGCAAGATTCATGTGGTACCGATTCGAAAGTAGAACGCTCATCTTGATCTCACTTTATGAAATAATTTATCATAATAACTGACTAGCCCCACGGACAGTATAATAAAATTAAGGAGCGCTAACGACATTTTGGTACGAATATAACACCGACGAAATTGCTTTGAATTTTATTTATGTTATAACTCAGAAAGTAATGGTCATTTTTAGTACTTTCTTATCATATACAATATTTTTTTATCTCTTGCATCTCCTCAAAATAATAATTTTCCACTGTTCTATTTCACTAAGCCAAACTGTGTAGAGAATTATCTCAGAATACATGTGATTTTCATATTTAGTAGTTATGTATCAATTGCAATATACTTAGGTAATTATCAAGTGATTAAATCTGGACATGATATTCCGTAGTTCACACGTTAAAACGATAATCAATTTCATAAAAAAAAAAACTAACAACTGCATTGTTAGTAATTATATAATATTATAATGAAAAATGATAACATAATTTTGTCAAATAAAAAATCACTTCAATCAAGAAAAAAAAAATAAGTAAAAAAGTTTCAAACGAAGTACATAGAATATTTTTTATTTTGAACATTGCATACTAAGTACATTCGAGTTTCGCCCTCGATCGATCGAAATGCACTGCTCATACAAAAGACTCCAACGCGCTGCGTGCGCATGCGCTTGACCTTTACAAGAATCGTGTATTTGTAGAGGCGAAAAGTGGAGCAACCGTCTTGATCTCACTTTATGAAACCATTTATTCTAAATAACTTTCATGCTTGATGTGAAAGCGAATTTACTTGTTACTTAAATTAAAACATTCAATTATAACCAGTAAAAGTAAGGCCAAGTAGCATAATCAATAATAAAAAGGATTTAGCTTTAGAAAAAACTAGTTTGAAAATTCACACATTCTTTAATAAGATCCATTTTTTATTTCAACTAAGTGATTTGGCTAATCTATTGCTACAGTTTAATAATCGGGCAAATAATATATCTAAAATTGTTAAATCTGGTTCTGCTTAGACAAAGAAACGTGACTATTTAAGTAATTTATTTGACTAAGTAGAACCAGACATAACATTATTAATATTATATCAGATTCGCACATGTAACGGCTATAGAAAGTGTCATCGATATAAGTCTCGCCACAGAAAGTTGTTTCGTAACATTTAATATATTCCGCCTAATGTTTACGGCGATGATATTTACACACGTAATTTACTCTTTCGACCTCATTTAGTATGTAACGCGGTTTTCGCAGTTATATACAGTATTAAGAGTTCACTTTTATTCGATATTTATTTAAAATCTTTTTAAAGTCGACAAAATAATGCGTTAGTCGTCTTTAAAGTTGAAACAGAAAATACTTTATAGGTAAATCGGTCGAATAAAACAACTGCTAATTTTACCACTTTGCGTTCATAATTAAATACTCATTTGACAATTTAATTAGCGTGTTGAGAATTTATTAAACATGACTATGTAAAAACATATAAAAAATTAAATATAGATAAACCAGATTATACGCAAGGTTTTGTATTATCTTTTAACTATAAATTATACGATTTATTACTTAAAAATTTAATAAAGTATTAAAATGAGATACTCTGTCGTATTTTACCGGTTTAGTTTTTGTCAATGAATGTGAATGTTTAATTTTATATTAAACCTGCAATGTTTTCATATCAAGTATAGAACATATGTTACACTATCACGATTATGTCAAGTTAAATACTGCAACTTTGCCTCATAGATGTCACTCGCTATTTTCATAGGTAGTGTACCTATGAAAAATATGTTTAATTCACGATCAAGCCAAAGTATACAACCTTTGTTCAATGTTAATTAGTTTGTTTAAAAAAATATTTGTTATATTTATAAGGTACTCTTCCACTTAATGCTCTTTAATGACAACGAGTTTATGTTTTCGTAGGCTCAAACTACGCAATTAAATGTAATAATAACTATATAATTGTGTCAGAAGTTATATAATCTATTCTGGTTTAAATTCATATATAAAAAAATAGTAAATATTATGATTAGATATCACAATGCACACGAATCATTTATTCTAATATTTTTGTCATTATCAGATCAGATCAGATATGTCACTGTGTCTATCACTCTGTCTCTAAATAATCAAAACGAAGCAAAGTTTTGCTCACATAACATCACGCAATCCCCGATGGGGTAGGCAGAGTCGAAGGGGCAGCAGGCCCTTTTAACCACATTCAGCCAAAAATTGCCAAAAGCAAAGTTTTGCGTTTAAGTTAAAGAGGAATTGAACTCGGAATTGAGGATTAAACATGTATATCATGTTTAATCGGCCATTATTGTCGTATTAAATCAAAAATGCAAGTCAGAAATAACCATTAAATACTTTTAAAGACCTCATTCAAAATGAAGACTAAAGTTTCATATGTGTGTTAATGTGTCTCCAAATCCGGATCTCAAAAATTGTATCCTAAACAATTAAGCTTACCAGACAAGCTTAAGCTTATTATTGGTGGTTAAAGTGATTGGTTTAGCGATTCATTATAAACTCTATGTAATTGTGATACGATAGGTTGACTAATGTCATTAATTTAGATTTTTAAAACATTAATAATTTCATCGTTTTTGTGTCAATTGACTTTGGCTAGTGTTTTCATTTCCTGAGTAAGTACATATAATTAATATTAAACCAGTTTGAAACTGGTATATATTTTTTGTTTAGTTATACCCAATACGTACACTTTCAAATGTAAAACATAGTAGTGGGATTACATTTTGACATTTATACATGTTAAGTACTCTTATAAATATTACTAGCTTATGCCCGCGGCTTCGTTCGCGTGGTACATCGATGAAACATAGCTTATATGTTATTCGGGTGTATGAGCTATATTATTCTAAAGTTTTATTAAAATCCATTCCGTAGTTTTTGCGTGAAAGAGTAACAAACATCCAAACAAACTTTTGCATTTATAATATTAGTATGATAAGTTGATAAACTACTATCTAACTAATGTTCATTACTTTAGAATAAACTACTTTCGTATTTAATTACACAGATGATATTACATTTAGATATTATCGATCGATTTGCATAAACATTTAATTAATTAAATTTTTATCAATATGCCCAATTAACACATTTCCTTAGAGAGATGAATGACACACATTACGATCAAGTAACCGTCAATTCGTTTAAAATATGTAAGTAACTGCTTGTTACTATGTGTTTTCTCGTCGATCTTGACCCATTGACCGTCTTTGTGATTTTTATGGGAAGATAAATGTTACGCTGCTAATTTACATGTTATCTATGGATGATTGATCACACTTTATATCCTTTTTAGGTTGTTTGGGAACAAAAAACTGCGATACATGTATATCGTCAGATTTTACAATCGCTTTCGATATGCAATTTTGTAATTAACTCACTCACTTACTCAGTCTATTTCTTCAGAATGTTGATTCTATTTCTATTTTTCTATTGCGCCAATGTAAAAAAAAATGTGATAGTGCGTATGTAGACTACAAATGAAGTGATTGTTAAATTTCCAATTACATAGCAATTATTCTGTCTTGTGGAAGTTTTCTGGGCTACGTTAAATAGAGTTTGATCTTAATAACATATATTTCTGTTTAGATCTCACGGTTGAGAAAAAGCCGGGGAGGCTTTTTCCCATTCTGTCTAAATTAAAGTGTCATTAATTGAGGGCACAGGTTGACGCAGCATCCCGTGCAATGAAATTGCTGTAAATCCTTATTCTTCGCTAATTATAAACAGTGGGTAATTAATCGGTCCAGCGCTTAAGCGCTTGCATTAAATACTTTTACTTAAACGGTTCTGTTGCGTAACACTAAGCCTCTATTTGAAATCTTAGAACCAGTGAGTCAAAACGTTAGTTAATTTCAAACCTTTTACTACAGAGAGGAGCAAAAAGATCAATACAACAATTTGATTGTTGTTCGCAGATTTCAAATAGGAATAAACAGTACTTTCAGATTTCCTCTATTTCTAAAACGCTTAAAGATAAAAAGATTTGTAAGATTCTCCGAAAATTTTGGTAAGTGACGGAGGATGCATGACCACATCGATCGATGATTTTAAAATTATCTTTAAAGTTTAGCCGTTGCAAGTGCAGTAAATCGCTGACCATAATACACCGTTGCACTGTCATGGCTAGAATTATTGTAAAATACGCACCGTTTACTATCGATCAGGGACACAACGGGCTAACCGTTACCTCGGTACTCGACTTTCGTAAATCTTGGGCCCATTGATAAATACATCACGTATGGCGTTTCATCACTCGGCGGTGTACGAACACAGCCAATTGTTCTCTGTTGCGCAGAACAATAGTTCTATGCTTCTTTTTTTGAGGCGTCCTCAACACTTGTGAATTGTTCCGACATACTGTTTCCTTGAGTTTACGCGATTACGCTTATCTTTTTTTTTTATTGTATTCTCACATATTGTTGTAATACTAACACATGTGCTGTGTTACTTCACAGTACTCAAAAAAAAATCTCAATATTTTTTATAATTCTTGATTTATAAATATGTGCATTTATTGGTAGATTAGCTGTACTTGACATTCGCTATCTAAAGTGAACAAATGGGCTTAAATATCTTAATCAAGATCGGTGGTAAAAACTTGCTGATAAAATGAAAATTGAAGGTCTAGCCCAAATCAATGGAGAATATTATAACCTGGCTTTTCGTCTTTATATTAATTTATAACGGGTACTTAAGTCATGTAAATTTATAAGAATTATAATCCGGTCAAAACGAGCAACAATACGCTATAAAAGTAATTTGATGAATTTAAACAAGACCATTCGCAAGCTGCTTCGCTAAGAATACAATTAACGGAAATGTCGAAAATAAAATAGTTATATACGGTATTTTGTGCATTCAGAGCGACAAGTGTTGAAAGACAACAATGGTTATGAGAGCCGCATTCTAAGACGGAAGGAAGCCGATACTTAGCTGAGTAACACACCAACTAAGTGTTACGCATATAGGAGCGCTACTCCATTCACGAAATAGAACTGAATCCTTACTCAAATGATCAATGCTAAAGTTTGTTTGTCCTTCTTTCACGTGCTTTGATGCAACAAAGTTCATTTTGATCAATGTGATACAATCGAATCAGCGATTTGTCCTGAAAAATAACTAATTTCCATAGAATATCGAAGACTATTATTTAAAACAGAGCGGGCGAGAAGAGAAACAGATTAAAATAATTCTTTAGTATTTGAAATTGGAAGGTTAATATGAATTTATAACGAGAAGAACCAGACCGAGGCAGAACCAATTAAAAATGTCTTACTTACAATATTAAGAACAATTGAGAACGATCAACTTTAAATAAAAGAAAATATACATATGTTCATACATACATTTGTAGGGTTATTAAAGTTTTGTACAGCTTATAGTTGACGTGGCTTTCGATTACCAAACAAGCCAATGATATGCGCTGGTCAAAGCATAGACACATTGCGACTACAGGTACCCTGTTACTGTATATACTACATTGTACCTACCTGCTGCATAAAGTTTAATTGTATCGTGTGTCTAGAATCTTTCAAATTTATCAATTCTCTGTTCTTTTCAGTAATATAACGCTTCTTCTTCTGTGATTAGCTCGATAACTTTCAACAATGCCATCAGCAATGGTAACAAATTATTTTGAATTATGTCCTATTGTTCTAAAATGACTTTACCAATTGACGTCCAATACTCACAGAGTTAAAAAAAAAAAAAAATATGAAAGTATGTATATAGGTACATATATTTATTTAACAAGCTCGATGGTGCTCGATGGCGATAGTGACCCTTCCCCAAGCACCCAAAGTTGTGGGTTCGATCCCCACCCAGGACAAATATTCGTATGAAGAATAAAATAAAATATGTGTTTGTTCCGTGTCTGGGTGTTAATATCCAATATTTAAGTATATAATTGTAATACTGTTGTTTCTGATACCCGTAACACAAGTGGTTAGTCAGTCAGATCAATGTATGTGATGTAGTCTGATATTTATTTATTTAATATTAGAGTAAAACAAAAATAAAAGCAAGGGAACAATCGTACAAATCTACAAAGTAGACCAACTTTTAGAAAAGAGGAAAAAAACTTAATTTGCTTTTGTAGAACCTACAAGATGAAAGATTTTATTTCTTCGTACAGTGAATAACAATTAACAGTATAGTAAAACCAAGTAAGTATGTCGATATCATAATGAGGTTAGCCGCAGATATTCGTGCGAATTTCTTGCAAATAAAATGCATAAGAAACTATTAGACAGTCAAGAATCTATTCGAGAAACGACTGTTTTTATGTATAGGACATATTTTGTGTCGTGGGAAGGTATTAGCGATTGTTCTTTGTGCAATGGTCACGAAAGAAATTGAGGACGCTGGTTTGGTAACCAAGTATGAGTTACCGTTATGAGTTGAAGGGTGTGAGATCGTTATTTCTTTTAAGGGGTCTTTAGTAATGTTTGCAATCGGTGCAGGATATTTTCTCACTACAACGAAAACAAAGCGATGGTTGGTAAACTGTCACATAAGCGCAAAACCAATGAATGTATAATCTCCCGATCGTTCTCCAGAAACTTATCGCGTGACAAAACATACAATGAGCTATTGACATGGCAAGATATTGAAAGTAGAGTGTTTTTATTATGAAGTAACGCCGAATTTCATTAATCACACAAAAAGTAGCACAACTTTAAAAGTTGTAACTCAATAAGATTCTAATATGCGAACAGAACCGAATCATGGTTGTCCAGATATTTTATTTATCGCATTTTTGACCAGTGCAATAAAAAGCGAACACATTACTGCTTAACGAGTATTGGATAATAAATAGTTATCCAATACTCGTTAAACATATCCTATTAATACTACAAATGTACAAATTTTTGGGTGGAATAATCAGTTAGTGTCGGTGTTTATCTAACTTGAAAAATAGGTAAGTATATTTATATCATTTTTAACCGACTTCAAAAAAAAGGAGGAGGTTCTCAATTCGACTGAATTTTTTTTTTTTATGTTTTTGAAGTCGAGTCTATACGGACAAAGTCGCTGGCGGAGCTAGTGTTCATAAGTATACTAAGTATACTGAAACATTACAAAAGATGCATCCGCGTTGCAACAGTTCTTTTGCCAACAGGCATAGATCTACATATTCAAAGTAAACATGCGAACACTGGCCTTAACTTTGTTGTTTTTTTTTTTGCAATAATTAGAAAGTTGTACAGTATTTTACCAGGCATATACGTATTGATAAGCATCGAATTAAATTATAAAGATTATCTAGTAATTTATTTTTTCTTATATTCTTACGCATGCAAAGTAAGCGAGTTTTCATAAAATATGTGTATAGGTATGTCTTAAAAGTTTATAAATATATTTCTTTTAAGATTATTTTATTACAATTAAAACCTATTAAAGTAAAACAAACTCGTATAGATAGAGATAGATATGGTTGTGCTAAATACTAAGGGTTTGTATAGTTCGTTTCTTGATCGATTTTGATCCATTGAATTCAATTATTCAGATTTCCTTACACTATACCTATCTAAGAAATTAACCGAAATGTGATTGATTTATGACGATATATAAAAAAAAACCTTATTATCTATACTATTATTTTAAAGACAAAAGATTTGTCCCATGTTGGTCTGGGACTTGGCCCATGATGATCTGGGACAAAAAAAAAGAATGTGCCAACTGTGGCTCTTGTCTAGCATGTCGTAAAAGGCGACTAATGGTTTACGGGCTTTTGGGTATGTGACCGAGTAGGCGACGAGCTAGCCACTTGTCACTCCTTTTTCACAGCTTTCCATCCAACCCAGCCCACTGTCCCATGTTGGTCTGGGACTTAAAAAGAATATGCCAACTGTGTTCTTGCCTAGCATGTCGTAAAAGGCGACTAATGGTATATCGGGTTTTTGGTGTGTGATTGTGTAGGTGACAGGTTAGCCACTTGTCACTGCTCTTTCACAATTTTCCATCTAACCCAGCCTGGCTTTATTTTTGGCTGAATGAGGTTGAAGGGGCATGCTGCCTCTTTGACTCTGCCTACCCCTTCGGGGATTACGGGCGTGATGTTATGTATGTATGTACAAAAGATTTGTATGTATGTATGTAACGAATAAACTCAATTTTTAGGTTAGGAAATAAATGTCCACCCGTGCGAAGCCGGGGCGGGCTGCTAGTTCTGTTTTATATGGCATCTTGTATACATTTTGCAACACATTGTTGTCTATGATAAATGAATATTTAATGTTTTCTAAAAGTTATATTATATAAAAGGTTTATTTAACTCGTACTTATACGTTCAATTTACAACGCGTCAGGAAACAATTGTAAATGTACATAAAAGTAGATGCCTCATCACACGATTTTCCGTTTGAGTTGCAACAACCGTGATTGAGTCCCGTTATTAGAGCCACAAGGCAAATACAACGCGTTATATTAAAAAAATAATAATAATAAACAAATCGCGCGTTGATATCTGATAAGTGCCGGAAGCGGTTGTGTTTAAAACTTTTTTTAATGTTTTCTTTTTCTTGATTAATTGTCTGTCAGGAATACATAATCGTTAAATCCAATGTTTTATACAACGATAATCGAGAATATTATGAAACATTGCAAGGTTGTAAGGATATGTGCAAAGAGAGCTATTTGAAAAATATTGTTAACGAATATTTTGTTGCTTAGACAATGAGCTTCCCGTGCTTTAGCATTTTAGTAATCTCCCCGTTACTGGCATTAAACGTGACATCCGAAGTATGTAGAGTGAAAATGTTTTTATAATGCCAGTCAATTTTATGGAATTGGTTACAGAAAGAAATATATTCCGTAATGTATAGGCATACGGATTCTAGTTACAAGAGCAATTACCAGAAGTAAAGACCATTCCAAAATTGAGCGCTGAAATGCTTAAGTAAAAGGCTCTACATAAGTAACAGGGAACTTCTATTCATTCGACGTGAAATTATTGATCATGTGGTAAAATTACAATTGATACAAATAAATAATTAATGACTAAAGTAATTAATTATACAAAATGAACCTTACAGTTACTCCGACGCCTTCGGCGCACTCGTAAATACGAGTCGTTCGTTTGTTCAACCAGGCAACAACTTAACAACCAACTTTCTATTAACTGTCAATAACACTGCACAAAATCTGTTTGGGATCGGACGTTTTAAGTGTTGGGGTGTTTGGTGAAGTTTTTATTCACGTTCACAATGTTTAGTGAGACGGTGAGGTCGATCGCGATCGCGTGGTGTGACGTGGAGGCGCGCGCGTGCCCCGGCGGTGCAACATCGACTGCTCGCGCGCAAGTAGGAGAAACTAAAGAGAAAAGTGCCTCCCCCACATCAGCCGGTTACATCAATGCTCTCAGTGCTGATATTGTTCGCTGCAAGACGGCTTTTAGGGTTCCTCGTATACAAAATAGTAATTATACGGTTCCCGTCCCTTGGTGCTTCTTTGGACGAAGTGAACTAACATAATATTTATTTTATGTTACCACTCTCTAGGGTTACAGCATATCGTATCATAGTTGTATAGTAGTAGTATTATAGATATGTTGCGGCAATATGCTTTTATGGGTATTTAAGAAAAACATATCTATCGTTTAGTTTTAGCACTTTTCAATGTGACATGGCAATGTACTGGTTCGATGGCGCAAGAGTTGTGGGTTCGATCCCCACCCAGGACAAACATTCGTGTAATGAATACTTGTGTATGTTCTGTGTCTGGGTGTTAATATCCAATATTTAAGTATATATTTGTAATACCACTGTTCTTTCTGATATGCGTAACACTAACACAAGTGCTTAAGCTACTTACTTCGGAGTCAGTATAATTAGTCATTATTATTTAAATGTAGAATAAATCATTTAATTTTTGATTTCGCTCTTCTAGAGCTTGTAAGCCGTGTGAATTCTAATTCTAATTTGGATACGTTATAAACTTCTACTACTTAGAATATACGGGTCCCGGTATAAGTAAGGCACGTAACGCTCTTCTCTTCTTTTTGTTAATAGACAAGAATGGTTTAGTTAAGCGAAGCTTCCGCTTTCCGCTGTAGTCGGCCGTCAAACGTAATTCAGACGTAAGACGGGACAAAAAGCGTGAGCTCTGTAAATAGTATTGCGTTAGCCGCCAGTGTTTTTATTCTCAACAAAGATGATGTTAATTTGAGATACGAAACTCTTTTGTGCGACCAAGACGCATTCAGTTAGGCTTCAAGCTCTGTTAAGGTTCCATTAAAATGATTTAAAGCGAGCATACACATAGTACTAATTTGTTTTAATGAGCTGCTCATTGATAATGACGCAAGGTAGGAAGTAATCGTTAAACGCTTTTAACTCGTCTTTTATTAGCGTTAGACCCCAAGGTGTGTTCTGTAAAGGCAAGTCTTTATAGAGTTTGAGAGTGGTACTTGTTTGTACTAATTAATTTGTGAAAATAGAAACTAAAGTGTCTGTTTTTAAGAGCGATATACTTGAATATGAGTAGGTGTAACTTTTTGTAAAAACTTTCGATAAAAATGCACTCACCCGGATATAACAAATTTTAAGGATTGCACGAAGCAATACAAGATTTCTACAATTCGACAACAACGTTAAGGCATTTATTACTCATTTAAGTCTTGAAACGTACGTTTTATATAACGAATCATGTAGAGATGATTCCTATAAGAAAAGTTGGAGCTCGTTTTAAACATGTGCTAAATTTTACATAATGTTGTGTCTGTCTGTAGTCTGTAATGCAAAAGTTTTGTGTAAGGAAGACTATGTGGCCATAAATAGGTACATAACATTTATTTATGTAATAACTGAGTAATCCTAATAAACAACAAAACCTTTTCCCTCCACATTCTAGCGACATAAGATCCGGCTCTTTCGGCGAGTCCGTCAATTAGTCATTCTGCTTAGCTCCAAAATCCGGAATCCGTCTACCCAGTAACCTGGATATAAACAAATCGTATGCGTTTAACGTTAACGCGCGTATGCAAGTCCCCAAGTTGCGTAAACCAATAACACGTGCTTCTCGGTTGCATAAATGTTAGCCGAAGAGTAATGAATAACTCATTTCAGACAAACCGGAAGATTACGAAATATTATGAAGGTGTAATTCCTTGTGTTGATCGACCATAATTGAAATCGAAATTGCTTTATTTTACGGCGCCAACTATTTGGAAGGGAGGGTCGGTCATATATTTATTTTTTGTCAAATACAACTCAAATCTTTATGAATGCTAAGAATCAACACTTTGCAACTGACTATCGGGACAGGACATCTGAATAGGTTATTTAAAAAAAGCAACTTTATTTAAAAGTACAAAATATTGCTTTTTTAAATAAGGCTTACTGTAAAAATAATTTGTTTATGGCTAATGGCAGCATGCTTGACCTTTACCTATTTTATAAAGTAAATAAGAAAATATAGTCAAATTAAGTGTTTATTCAAGGAGAGCTACTTACACGTATGAACGAGAGGTAATCCCCGATACAGTAGACACCAAGACGGGTTTAATTAAGAAGATCAAGGCACCCGTTACTGAATACTTAAATGAAAATAGACTAAGTACATAATGTAACTCAAAAGAGGAGGTCATGCTTTTTATTCTAATAACTAAAGACTTCTTCTTCTCTCTTGATTCTACTAACAATTTGTTTTGAACTTTTAAGTATTATAGGTCAAAACTTGTCATTCTTATTACATCAACATATTCATACAGGCGATGTGCGAGATATTGACAAAGATGTGTCGTTTGTTAGTATTATTGTACTGTGTACGGGGTTAGGTAACTTTGTGTTTCTTGTTACAGCCTAGTATGACTCGACATATTGGCTCACACAGAGCCCAAAGAGGATGGGAAAAAACAAGTTACATAATCAATTCTATTTATGTAAATAAGTGCACACTTCTTTTATATTTGCTTTTTCTGTTACGTTTAACTGTCAAGCCCATCATAAATGGGTAGGTATACTTATCGTGGAATTCATGATTCACGCGGTTTTCACTAACAAATAGACAGATTGAATTGTCATAAACTTGGCTGGTCTTAATTCTTCTTTTTACTATACGGTTAGCACTGTAATTACGCCAAGGTTGACTCTTGTGTGACTTATTATCTTTTTTACGATTGAGCTTAGCCAAAACTTGCTGGCGTGATGGCTTAAGCAGAAATTGTTTACAAAGTTAATTTGGTTTAAAAAGATGTAATTTTTATTTCAGTTTTGTTTTCGATGTGCGTTAGAATATAAATATTATCCATCTTATATAACTAATTTTGCGTCGCAAAATTTTAGCCTACTGTCTATTAAGGTCCAAATAGTAATTCGCATTTAACCTTCGTTATTTACGTTAATGATTCTTAATTATTGAAAAATCTACGTACCCTCACTCTATAACTAAATCGCAACACTTATTCTTCAAACAGTACTGCACTGTATTGATATGCATGGGTCACCTCACTAACCACGAGCGGAGAGCGGTTTTTTCTACATTTAGGTAAGCACTGCACTCATAACTGCGGTTATGCGGGCCGACAGACGCGATGAGCTAACAGGCAGGAAGCCGATCAAGGATCAGTGTAGGTAATCCGTATTAAGTAATTTAAATCCCATTAACAAGACAACGCGTGGGGTACGTGTCCAAAATCTGCCACAAGCTGGTTTGGTGCTGTATGCTCCATTAAATCAGGTCAATGAAATCATCTCTCTTTGTTGAGATGAGACGTGTGCCTCTGACAAAAATATATTTTTGTATTATCGCCAACTCGTCACGAAGCCAGTCCGGATTTGGGAAATTATGCGGAAAGTTCACATTATACATGTATTTCGCTCTGTGTATTATTTACAATATACATGTATTTCGCTCTGTGTATATTTTACTTACCGAAATTAATTATATTGTTTGACCTTACATTCAAATAAGTTGTAGAACTGATATTTCTATATAAATACTATTTGACTTGAGCTCTGAAGGTACCTATTGCTCAGACTGCCTAGTATCTAATAATCACCAATTGCGAGCACCGGTCAATCCTTTCTAAAAGGAAGTCGTCACTCATAGATAACAAAAAAGTTGCCACCAGCTTTAATTTTTTTGTGACGTTAACTTGCCTCTTCATGGCCCGCTTATATGTCGACCCGTTCAATTTTACTTATCTGAAAGTATCCTGGTAGGTACTAGACCTAGTTTAGGACAACCCTGTCTGATGTGGTTCAGATAGCTACCATGATCGTTGTTGGATTAGCCTTATAGCGGCGGGGACATTTGCCAGCCGAACTCCGACGTGCGCGGGCCCTCCACGATTTAGGGAGCTTAAAATGAAATAGAATGTCTCAAGGCCCCTTGCTTATGGTGAGCCACGCAGGCCCTTCATGAACCCATTACATCATTGTTGTAAGTTTATGATAGCAATCACTTAAGACATCGGAAATCGAAACCTTAATAAATCGAACGTTTAGGAGATCGACGCATTATCAAATCGACAGGACGTGACACTGTCAATAAAACGTTTTAACTAGACGGAAACGGAGACTTTTTTTATCATTCGGTGTTAACTACTAGATAGTACTGCAGTAATTGTATATTGGCTTTTAATATACCTACCGATTTATTGGTTTGACTGACTGATTAGCTAATGTTAGCACTAGTTTTCAATATGTTTCTTAGTGCTTTGGTAGGTATTAATCGATATTTTATTGGCGAGCTCGGGCGTAGGATACATTTCGGTGGGGCTCCTTACTGCAGCTGCAGGCTGCACCGTTGCGCAACGACTTTCACCAGCACCGCTAACGAGGCTGCAAACACGGCGCGGGCGCCGGCCGCCTCGTGACGCATGCGCGTTACGTGCCCGGCCCGCGCTAAGTAAATGTTTGTCTGCGCGGCTGATCGGGCTAGACGCGGATCATTAGCCGGCCAATGATAGATGCGATAAGACCCTTTCTATTGTTGATGTCGCTTCATTGGCGTGTAATTGACAATTTGAGTTTAAAGACGTACTTTTAACGATTTTTTTCATTACCAGCAGCGCCACGCGGTTTCAGCCGCGTAATTCTCGTTCCAGTGGAAATATGGGAATAAAATAAAGCCCATGTTACTCACTGATAAAGTAGTTTTATATTAGTGAAAGAATTTATTAAAATCAGTCCAGTAGTTTCAAACAAACAATCAAATCTTTCCTCTTTATACCTAATATTAGTATGATTTGAATTTACTTAAATATTTAACGATAAATGTAAAGTGAAATGCATATTGGATAGAAGTCAAAAACTAGAACAAAGATTTGAAAATTACCATGCTTTCATCTTTTTTATTTGAAAATTACAAATAAAATGAATAGATTTTTTTAAGTTATGTTATAGATTACATTAAATGTGATAGTCGCAATACCATCCCTGTTTCATGGCAAATGTAGGGATGGTAATAGTGAAACCGGAAGTTAAAACCTGTTTTGATTTGTTTATGTTAGATAACGAACGTTGAACAAATATGATAATAGGTGGTTAGGTAAACTGACTTGGTTTTTTTTTCTTTTTAGAAATTTTTTGACAGAATCCAATTTGGCAAGTTAATATTTTGGGTAACTCTTTCAATCTATTTTTTATAAGTCACTGACTCACTTTTATTGTGCCCGTTTACAAACCAGGTAAGTTACATGCAGTTCGATTCTACACTCCAGTGTAGTACTCCGGTAAGAGGTACTTACCGGTCTTGTGGAACCTTCCAATGCAATAAATATTAAATGATTTTTTCTGTTCAACAACATCATCATCGCCTTCTTTTTTACCTGTTAAGTGGAACAAGTCTATTTATATTTGAACAACTTTGAAAACATTGCGTATGACTTTGCAAAGTTTCGTAGTCGACAACTAGATTCGAAAACTATACGATTTAATAATAGCTTTCTAATCAAATACGTCAGTTTAAGTCGTGTCAGCAGCAATTATAAATACGATTTGATGGCCATTGTGAGACAGCCAAAAACTCATAAGCACGTCAAGACTGATAATAATTAAGCTCCTACTGGTAATTAATTAAGAAAGATGTGGGTACTTAACCTTATCGAGAAAGTGAAGTCAATTAGAAAACTAATTCATTTTCTACCTATCGATAAACAGTTCGATTTCTCTCAGTCTGATGGAAAAAGGTCAATGTGTAGGTGCCATTCATGCCTTCATTCGGTTACACTAATAGGCATACTTAACCCAGCGGTCCCCATACTAGGTAGGTACATGGGACCCACCAAACATATCTCATGTGCAGGACCAAAGGATTATGTATCGATGTATGTAAAGGACCAAAAGCAGATATTAATCTATAATCTATAATTTGTAATTTTGTATCTACAACAAATAGGATTAATTCTATGATTCAAAATCTAAAATCAAAATCAAAATATCTTTATTTATATGGGCTTCAAGAAAGCACTTATAAATAGTCAATATACATAAAAAAATAAGGATAAGAACTAGTACTACCACCGGTTCGGAAGGTAGACTCTATCGAGAAGAATCCGGCAAGAAACTCGATAGTTACTCTTTTAAATGCCAAATTTTACAAATTAGTAAACTTAATTATTATATACTTAAGACTATGTAGATATCACTGCAGGTGAACACTTCATTATGAAGTTAACCATGAATCCTTGTCATTGAGGTAATCTTGTATCTTGTAATAACCCTTACTCATTAAAAATGATTTAATATATAATTTGAATTTATGTAGGGGTAATGTTATAATACTTTGTGGTAGTTTATTAAACATTTTAATACTTAGACCAATAAATGAATTACCACTCTTTTGGAGTCTTTGAATAGGAACAGCAAGTTTGTGTTTATTTCTAGTATTAAAACTATGAGAGTTTGACTTTTTAGGAAATGCTTCAATATTTTTGAATATATACATTATACAATCCAGAATAAATTGTGATGCTATTGTTAAAATATTTATTTCTCTAAACTTTTCTCTAAGCGAGTCACGTGGACTGAGGCCGTATATGGCTCTGACTGCCCTTTTCTGCAATACAAAAATAGTTTGTATATTGGCCGCAGATCCCCACAGCAGCAGACCGTATGACATAACGCTATGAAAGTAACTAAAGTACACCAATCTTGCTGTTTCTACATCAGTTAATTGCCTTACTTTTCTAACTGCAAATGCAGCTGAACTAAGTCTTCCTGCCAGAGCCGCAATATGGGGACCCCATTGCAATTTAGCATCAATAGAAATTCCTAAAAATACTGTGGATTGAACTAAATCTATTGCTTCATTATTCATAATAATCCGCGTATTGACTTGCCTTGTGTTTGGCATTGAGAATTTAACACATTTAGTTTTTTTTGCGTTAAGCAGCAAGTTATTAGTAGTAAACCAATATAGGACTTGAGAGAGAGCGTTATTTACGTCGTCAAGAGATTCATTATGTCTATCAATTTTAAAAATTAGTGAGGTATCATCAGCAAATAATACTATCTCACACAAGTCCTTTGTAAAATATGGTAGATCATTTATATACAGAAGGAAGAGCAAAGGTCCCAATATTGAGCCCTGGGGAACTCCCATCGATAATGGGGCACCAGAAGAGTTAGTTCCATTAATACTTACTATTTGGAGCCTATCAGTTAAGTATTCGTCTTCACACATATTACATTTACCTGATTAACCTGTCATAACGGCGACTTATATTTACATTATCTATACATATATCAATACTTATAACAAGCAGAAGCAGGACATGCAAAATACTTAAATTCTTTAACTTATAATTTCATTCACCCACGGGAAAGGACAGCTTTCTAAATCCATAGCACAAGTAATAGGTTCTCGATCATATCTGTGATACTTAGGTATAGGTACTTTGTACTGCAGACAATCCTTATAGCTATACCATGGTCTGCTTTCACTATTTTACATATCTATGTTAAAAGTAAGTGCAGTCGCCCCCGCAATATATCGAGAGCCCGCATTGACCCAGCTTTGTATTCACGTGACAAATCTGACAATGTAGAGCGGATAAAACTTATTAGCTTTATGCCCAGCTAGCCTGACAGTCGTATAATATTTGCACCAACTTTGAAGTTGGGCCTGCCCGAGGTATTGGCAATAGGCCGCACAAAATATTAGTACTGAAACACGGACTAGTAAAAAAAAAGAAGGACTCCGCGCCACTAATTAGACGTTGAAGCTCCTCAGGTGCTCCAACTTAACACGCAACTCACCTAAGTCACACATTGACATAATAAGTGCTCCAAATGACAGATTTCCGATATCTGGTATCCTTATGTATTTCACTCACTCATGTTTATAAACGTGCCTTCACGCTATAGTATGACATTGTTATAAATTCAAGGTAAGTATATGATTCATATTCATAGGACATAGTATAAGCCGATTTGACAATAAATATTATATATTTGTGTAAGAAAACAGTTTTCATTAATTTGGCTATTCATCCAAAGATCTTTTTTTAGAAATTTACAAAACGCTAACAAAAATCATACTTAAACAGTTTGGGACATTCTAAACAAAAAATACTTACCTACTTAATTTAGTAAAAAGTCATTACCAATTGGCAATTTTAAGGGGGCCGTAATAGACATGCTAGTGTTGGGAATTGCAACCTAATGTGGCTAAAAACAATTTGCCATGAGTTAATGAATCACAGCGTTGAACACTGCAAGAGAAAATGTAACCTTTTGATGGAGTCGAACACTCGTAAAGTGCCGCACAATACCATCCACTAAACGGCTTGTACAGTTGCAAATGCCGAATCCTTACAGCTGGTTGCAACTATGACGAAATGGCCTTTTGAAGACAAAGCCGGAGATTGTAAAAATGTCTCGTTGCTCGCCCACCGAAATCCGGGTGACGTCAGCGTTTGCCAGACATCCTCTTACTTTCAGCGGGGACCTCGATACAATAAGACTAACACTTTTACTTGTAGACGGTGTAAATTGAGAGTTACCTACAATGGCTAGTTGGGCTTTCAATGTTAAATAGGCTCCTATATTGTGTAGGTTCAGATTACTATAAACAATGCTGAGAGATATTCTTAGGCAGTGCGTTAACTCCACTTTATTATCCAAAGATTCTATATATAGAAGAAAGATTCTATATACGCAATAAATACTTACAACATTATCCTTCCCACCCTGTTAATCATGTATCCTAATACCCACTTACTTACTTTGCTTACCTACCTGCATGAAAATATTCCGCTGAAACTCGTTTCGCTACTAAGTAACGAGGTACCTATTTAATGCGCCGTTACTTGCATCAGCATCTAATAAACAACTATGTTAGCAAATCATTTGGGAGGTGAGTAGGTAGGTATAACACTTACCTAATAATCACCAACAATGTTAAAAGGTAATTTCAGCGTTCATTATTACAGATGTCGGTCTCTCCCATGTTGTCCCATGTTGGTCTGGGACTCAATAATGTAGCAACTATCTTTCATACCTGGAATGTCGTAAAATGGAACTAATAGGTATGGAGTTCTGGATTTGTGATTACGTAGGCGACGAGCCACTTGTCACAACTTTTTCGTAATTGTCTATTTAACCGAACTAAATTTTTGGCTGAATGTGGTTTATGGAGCTTAGGTATCGCTGTTTGGACTCTGCCTATCCCTTTGGAGATAATTTATGGGATAGGATAGCGTGATGATATAAAGAAAGTATTATTACGGATTGTAAGCAATTCTCGATACTAGTAAAGTGAACTAAACTAAAACTACAATAGTAAGTGTAACTGCATATTTTAAAATACGTTGGTGAAGACAATGTTGAATTTGCTTTATAAACAATATTATTTTGCTATAACTTTCGCTTTGAAAATAAAGCCACTCCAGATGTACGCTAGTTATTTATCTACATATAAAAATCACTTACCACCTGTTTTAGAATCAACGATACATGGGGACATATTACCCAGTCAAAGTACAATTCAATATCCACACTTCATTTATTGTAAAAATTTTTTTTTATAATTTTATCATTGAAAATTTTAAAGCTTAATATTTGTAGATTTACCAGTTTTACAAAATTCATTTTATTTAATACATAGTCTAAAAGTGAACAACGCCCTCTATGTTCATATCTGAAAACTAAAGAATGTATTTCGCGCCATCTAGTGATATATAACTTCTTCTCTAAAGTCAGTCAACAGATAGCGCCACAAGTCGTCTATAGAAAGTTTCATTGTACTTTCTAAAAATAACACCAGAGTTCGTTCGAAGCGCTATATTTAGTTTTTAGACATTTGACAAAAAAGATGGCAGCGATCGCCGACTGCTGTCCTTCGGATTTATTGCGAAAATGGCGCATTATGTGATATTTTCACATAATTTAATAATTATAAGTGAAAATTTGTGTAGTGCTGCTTTGTGATGTTGTGTAGTTTTACATGAATGACAGTGTATTCGTGTGTAAATAGGACTGCAACTTTCTTCTGGATATTGGATTACACATAAAGTAAAGGTATTTATGCCTCCTACGCGATAATTACTCAGTTTCTATGTAATTTTCCACGTATCCATAGTTAGTACTAATATGAGCTTTCAAAAAAGAAGTCTTTCTTAGGAATATTACATAAGAATGTGGATTTTATACGCACTTGGTCAGAGTCGTATTAGATGTACGAGTTTATCCTTTCCGTAGCATATGTTTTATTTTAAGTTCCTGGAAGCGTAGTACATGATCAAACCACCAACCGAACGCAGGATTCGTGACCGCTCGCCCCGGGACTGCATGACATCAGCAGGCCTTACCTACTACTGTAAACTTTAGCAGAATGAATCATCGTCCAATACTGCCATCCATAAATTCGTGCTTTTAAGGCACATTTCACAAAATAATGAATCAATCCTCTAAAACTGCTGAACATTTCACATGGATAATTTTCGGAACTCTCTTCTCAAAATAAATAAAAGAACCTTACTGATTTTTATTTTTCTTTAAATTCTTAATAAGTACTTACTTACTTATTATTAAATTAGTAGCCTCACATCTTGGTGCACTATGATATTTTCATAATAATTTACTACTTTCCAAACATTCATTCTCAGGTGCCTAGTATTAATTAGATACAAATACCTTTTACATTTTAAAAAGTGTATTTAAGCCTTTTTTTTGGGAGATTAATTCCCACCGCTTGATAAATTTAAAGCATGATAAAATAAAATACTTGGTACTTTCTTATTTTTTTCATTTAAGAATTTTGACCAATTCTTATATCACATTGTCAGTAAATAAAATTGATTTAAGTATATAAGTATTTGTAATTTTAAAATTACATTTAAAATATGTCTTAAAATTGCATCGGGCACCACTTCATATACTTACTTAATGAAATTATTTTCCTAAAACTGATAATTGATATAAAATGATGTTGCTTGTAATTAGGTATCATTACAAAACAAAGATGCCTAGGTACCTATTCAAAATTAATATCAAAGATAGATTGTTAATTTTTAGATTTACATAGGTGCCTTCCTCAGAATGTATTTAAATATCCTTTAATCAATACACACGGCTGTATATCATCTAAGTTCCTAAGATTCACATTAGATACCAATCTATTTATGACAATGTTAAACATTATACCTTAATATTAATATTGTCTTAAATTTAAAATTTACAGAGTAGGTAATTAAAAAGAAATAATCTGTGAATCTACAGAAATTTTAACCCCTTTATATTATTTATAATGCCACAAGGAAAATTATTATGACTTTCCAATAAAGTAGAAATCATATAAGAATTGATCACTTACTTAAGTATAAATAAATTCCTTTCTTGTTATTTTAAAGGTAAATTGTTAAAGTTGGTGTGTAAGTAAGTAAATCTTAAGTTTGTACACATAATCTAATTATAGGTACATAATTACTAAGCTACACACAAGTCAAATATAACTTTATGGTTTTGAGTACTACTAAGTGCTATTGTATGGTCAAAGTACCTACTTAAAGAAATGTAGGTCAGCTTAATATAACAGAAAGCAGTTAGCTTTAAGTGATTCATTGTGATTTTGTAAGTAAATGTTTGGGTTAACAAGGACGACTTTAAAGTTGTGTGGTAAAATGTATTTTGTTACGTGCCACACCAATCTCAAAATGCTATATTATTTTCATTTACAGTTTGAAATTGTTGAAGTGTTCAAAATTTGGTTGCTGACCTAAACCTAATTACTTACAACCAAATAATTAACAGTACAGAATGAATGAAATCATTGTAACTCTTTGAAATGTGTCGCATAATTATACTTACATTAACTGAAGTGTACCTACTGTTGTAGGCGCAATGATAAAACTCACCACTAAACTATAGTGGTCTTTAAATACGTAAGATTTTAAAATATAGGTAGGTATGTACGATAATGACGCTCAATGTCTGATAAATCAATGTTGCAATTGTTAAAGTACTTGCGAAAAAATGTCGCGCCGTACTTACTTTTACAGTAATATTCGGATGTGGGTGTACTGATATAGATACCAAGGCAGCCATTCTCACATTCTCAAACTATCCCAGATTTAAGAGCAAATTATTGGCACTCATTATTCCAGCGTAGTTTATTAGCGGGACTTAGCTAAACCGAATATCATTAAACCAGATACGTTAGTGAAAGGACCACAAACCCGAAATCCACCCACAACCAATGGTGCGGTTATTGCACTCGATACTGTATTTGAAGCGCATAGATTGCGACTGCCTCACAGCTTCGCCCAATTAGATACATACCATTTGTACCTACTATCCAATTTCTAAATAGGTAGGTAATTGAGGTCACGGACGTTTCTTACGCCAATCTCATCCAATAACTACTTACTGCCGTTTATGCCTGATTGAGCAAGTCAGGATTATAGTCACACCAAACGCCAACTTTAAATACCAAGAATTTCGCCTCTACGAAAATGTGTATCACATAAAGCTAACAAGAAACTTATTCAAGTGTTTTCATCGGAAACTTCCTCATAAGCTTAAAAAAAACTACGATCTCTGCTTTTCTTTGTTAATACTCATTTTTCCCACAATTCTTACCATCATCGCGATGTATGTTTTAAGAAGTAATGTCACTAATAAATGCTCTGCTTGTTGAGAGTGTGTCTAACGACTTACCTAAATCTTCAATTCATTCATATCTTTATCTGCCAAAAAACACCACGAAACATTAGAAGAAGATACCAAAGTGCTTAAGTTGGCGGAAAGTTTTTTTTTTTTAATTCCTTAATTAAAATACTCGAAACATACCTAGATTGTCGTAAATCATTTTACCTCAATGACAAAGTCCAATGGCGCTCAAGAGACAATATACAGTGAAAATAATTCTGTAATACAAGAAGTATGCTAAGGAGTACTTGGTAGCTATGGATGACAGCTTGACGTTCGATTTGAAGTGTTCAGAAGTCTTACAAAATATACTCAGCGCTTTTTATAAAACGCTTTCTAATATTGCACGTTCCTGTTTTGCAGCGACACAGCCACGTGTTTGGGGCAAATCTGCAAAGCTTCATCGGAATCGGGTCAATAAATTGTCATTATTAGACCACGTAGGTCGTGCAACGACACGAAGGATCTCCATGATGAAAACTCAACGACTTCAGGTCTTAATACATGTGATAACATTTGCAACTGATGACTGTATTATTGTAATGAGTACAGTAGTGAGCTTCAATAACAGCTATATTATTGCGCTTAGGCAGAGTAAATGAAATTCATTAAAGTACATACCTATTATATTTATGTAGCTGTACGTTTAATACTGATTGTACAACACCCAATATCGCCGATCATTCTGAATGTACGTATTGGCAGCGTTGGCGCCAGATGCACGTGTTATCACAACATTCAGGTGCGTTGCATCAATAAACCTGTCGAATAATTAATGTCATGATTTTGGCAGCTTATGTCGTAACATTACACAGGAGAGTTTTAAAAAAAAGAGAGCACCCGAGTACTTCTATCTAAATAAAGTACTTACCAGTACCGAATTACATCACACCTGAAGATTTAACTCGATCGGGAGATCGACATCATCGTCATCAATCTCCATTCGTCCACTGCTTGATATAGGCCTCTCCTTTTATAAGGGATATGTTTAGCAAACTGCTTAAAAAATAAGCTAGTCTGCTGATGTTGCCATCGCCAGAAGAATTATAACTTAACTCTGTTTGAGGCTAGAGTGCAAAAGCTCAGAGTAAACGTGCTATTAGCATGCCTACGCTTCATTATCACATAAAATGACGGTTAAATCTCTGCTCAGTGTAACTTTACCCGACTACGCCAAAATAATGGTTATGAATAAAATAAGAAACGATGGAACATATACTTGAGTATGTGGCCTGATTTAGCCAAGGCACTGATATCGCACCGCAGTTTTGAAAGCTGCCGTTCGGTACGAACAAAAAGATGTTGTATATGTAGACACCGACGACTCAGCGCGACCATATTTGAATTCGATTCAATGCAGCTGCCGTTACCTATTGAAAATGCTACTATGCCAGCTGTGCGAGCGAATTGTTTTGCATGTTATCACGCGCCAGAGACCGACATATACATTGGCTATATTGAATCCTCGATTTTGTCAACAGACTTGGAAACTACTTTTGCACCCAGAAATATGAGATAGGTGCTTTTGTAGTTTAGGATTTATATTACACGTTAATTAAATACGTAAATTTGCGTACTAAAGAAATAACAAGTGGAAGTGCCTAACATTGGTTTAAAAATATGTATAAGTAAAACAATAGAAAACTTCTGTATTTGTTATTGTAACTTGTTAGAAAGTGAAATCTGTTTTTAGCCAACACTAGAATACACAACAAACAAAACAATATAGCTACTAATGCCAAAAGTTAATAGGACAATCGTGTGTAAATAGTACTACGGGTAGTATAAGTGCCATATTTTTTTGGTTTGACATTTAGAACACGAAGTATAGATTATGTTGTGATAAAGTAGCACTCTGTTGATCCCTCATAATTTAACAGTTGTTCTTTAAATAGGTAGTTTCGATGCTCTATAATTTATCACCATCCTCATTCATTGTCTTTTTCGCCTAGTGCGTCCACATAGGTAGATGTTTGTTTTTATTATATCCGGATACGTTTTCAATGTTCATCACTTGGAAACCAGTGAGCGGCAATTTGCGCCCACCTTTCCAGATCCATGCTACATTAAAATGTGTCCAGCCCAGTTCCATTTTAAATTTGCGGTCGCAGCTCCCATTATCTACGATCTGTGTTTTGGAGCGCAGCGTAATGCTTTGAAATTGTACCAGACCAATACGTGTGTACTATGCCATATCGCTCTTTGGCAAATTTTGAGTTTGGATCTAAAATTTTGTACAGTCAAAGACCTAGTCGTGCTTGAAAGTGCAGGATTTGCAGGATACACTTGTCGATAAGCTGTCCTTTTCAAATAAATGTTATTTCACCAGCAATTTGTGAAAGTATATAAATAAAAATTCTTTCAAAATCTAGATATTTTTTCCGGATTTTGTCGATTTGTTCATCTATCTGCTCATTTTTACCAATTTCATTGCGAAGTTAGCCATTTAGGCTAACCAAAAGTCTTTTAGTTTAAAATTATATTACGTACGCAACCGATATTTTCTCAAACAATGCTATAGTGTTTGTTTAGTTGTCGTATAAGTATACGTTCAAACACTGGCTCGACAATGCCCACGGATTGGTAATAACTTCACTTATTCGCACCAGGCTGCGGCCATCAATTTCGCGCATAGACAGTGACAGTTATCGTCCTCGGCTTTGCCGCCAATCCGTGCCACACGAGACAGCGTATGTATGCTATTTGAACTACTCGCATAATCGCATACACTACAAATGCGAACAAAGATGTTTCTCTGAAAAAATATCTAAAGTTATAAAAATATTAAAATCTAGTCTTAATAATTCTTAAAAATTTACCACACTTACTATTATTATATTTATATTTACACCGTCAATATTTAAATTTGCTAAGCAGATAATAAGCTTTTAACTGGATTAAGTAAGTAAACCACGTGTGTACTAACTTTTTTGATAAGGCTGTTTCGAGTACGCTTTCATTCCTGCCATAATCACACATAAGGAAGCTCCCTATAATCGAATACTTTCCAGCACAATAATTCTGCAAGAATTTACATTCTTTATCAACAAAGCTTAGCTCGATAAACTCTGAGTAAACAACGTACATACCGTAATAGCTGAACTAACAAGGCTTATCTTTGGCATGTAGGTACCTACTTGCTTTGTTCTTATAATAGGAGACATGGTGATGGTGACACTTACTATAGTAGAGTACAACACCTTGAACTGTGTACGATTCATAGTGCATATATTTATTGCTATGAAGTTATACAGGAATGAAGTTTACAACTCGGTTCAGCCGCTACAGCCTATCAGCAGATCTGGCTGTCGTCCAGGCTGAAGTGTTATACTGTCGGAGATGAATGTAGCGCATTAATTGTGTATGATTTGGCTATGTAGTATATGACATGTCATAGCTATATGGCACTTTGTTTTTCCAAAGCTGTGCTATCTCGCGAAATCTGAAAGTACCGTTAGTTATTGCCTACGTATATTATAGTTCTAAACGATAATAGTCGCATAGATCACCGACGAGTATTAGTTTATTAGCACATTACATCATTTTTTACAAAACTGGTGTATGTAAGTACCTATTTCTAGGATGCGGGCATAATAATTTGTTAACATTTTCAACAATATATTATGTATATATATAATATAGAATGACCATATTTACGCAGGATGTTAGTTGGTAATCCAAAAAAGGTTCATTAAAAGTTTATCTGATGTTTTACATACAATACAATCATGCCCTTAATCCCCACTGGGGTAGAGTCCAATGGAAAAATAAATTCCTTTGATATACATTCATAATAACATACGTAACATCACGCTCATAATCCCCGAAGGGGTTGGCAGAGTCAAAGGGGCAGCAGGCCCCTTAACCACATTCAGCCAAAAATCAAACTGGGCTGAGTTAGATGGAAAATTGCAAAAAGTAGTGACAAGTGGATAGCTTGGCGCCTACACAATCACTTACCTAAAACCCAATATACCATTTGTCGCCTTTTACTACATGCTAGGCAAAAACCACAGTTAGCACATTATTTTTAAGTCCTTAACTAACATGGGAAAATGGGCTGGGTTAGATGGAAAATTGTGAAAAACTGGCTAGCTCGTAGCCTACACAATCACATACCCAAAACCCCATATATATACCATTAGGCGCCTTTGACGACATGATAGTTAAGAAACACAGTTGGCACAGTCTTTTAAGTCTCAGGCCAAACATGGGACATGATTCCTTAGATATAATAATATTAACTGATTTTTTTTTTCTCTATTTTAGTTCAGCTTCCGAACACGTCTGCTCGTAGAAGATGTGATTTATTGTGTCCCGGAAATCATTAATTTCCCTCGGATTATGAAGTATCCCATAATGTTAATCCAGTCAAGATTAATTAGTTTGCCAAATTCAATAAAAGTCTTACACGCGTTTATTGAACCACAATATACATCCTCAAGTAACAGCTTTATCATTTTCAATAAATAAGATTTGTCGCTATATTCTTTGTACTTACATATACCTAAGGACTAGGGACGAGAAAAAGATAATATTATTGTATGCTTCAAACTCCTTAAATATTTGAACAATTTTCTACAAAGCTTTTAAAGGATGTTTTTGAAAATCTAACCAATATTTTATTTTCACCTGAACAATTAGTAATCAATATTTGCTTAGGACAAATGCATCGTTGAGTCAGCAGAATGGAATAAGAATCTATTTTTGGTCCAACCATCGTTCCCAAGTTCTAGACTCTGCCAAATTATGAAGTTTTATGACAAAAATATGCATAGAACTGCGTCATTTCGCTACGTTCTATATGAATGCCATAGATACGGTGTGTCTAGTCAATAACTGGTTTTATAAAAGTAATATCGAAGATAAACCATCAAGCGGTTTTTATTCGTCTAAAATATCAGCATTCAATCGTGGGAACCTTTTAACTAAGGCCAAACTAGCAACTCCTATAGTACTAATAACTATTTATTAGACTTAAAATAAAATAATTTTATACGTTTACTTAAGTAATTTAATAATACGTATAGTATTTAAGTACTCTGGTCATTCGTAGTCGTTTGCTGCAGGACATAGAAAGGTGGTACTAATGTTCGTAGTTAAATTAAGGCTGATTGCGTAAAACTACATTCAAATTACTATTTACTTAATTATTAACTTTACTATACTTACGCCTAATTATATCAAAAGATTGTATACAAACATTAAGTAAAGGTATAGTGTAATTTAGTTTTGTTTTTTAAAGCTAGTTTAGCCTACCATTCGGATCCTATCTTGTTCTTCGTTCGTGCACAAGTGCAGTTTTCCGTACACTCTGTAGCTTTCAATTTTAGAATGCCTCTTAATAGACTTTGTTCAACGTAGTGCTAGGTAGTTTCATGTTTAGTATTCGGTAGCACAAAGAACACGGGCCAGTCGTTTGACGAGCGCGTGGGCTAGTGTATGGAGGAGCGATGATCTATGCATTAGTGGGATCCGTGAGCAAGTGCGAATAGTTGATTGGAGGTTATTCAACTGGTGAGTGAACAGAAATAGCGCGATCGCTACGTCCGTGCCGGCCCGTGGTGGGCGCCGTCCGCGTCGCCGCACCCGGGATCGGCTCGGGACCTACTAAACTTGCTTCCGGGATTCTGAATTGGCCCACTGTGTGCGCGTTAAACGATTGATGCTTGCTCGCCGTCTGTTGAGGTAAACGGTTCCTCTTGTGGAGAGAATGGCTTTAATATATCAGTAATTTATCTTCACTTTGTAATTATAGAATATACCTTGCCATTAATATCATGTGTCCTCCGTCTACCTTAAGATACCTTTAGGTAAACAGCTGCAGAAATAAAATCTTTATGTTCGTCGATAAAGATATACATACATTAGATATTGTGGATGGTGATCCTCGCGAGCTCCGATATGAACAGTCTGAATATTGGCTCATCAATAATTTACGTTATAGTTGTCTATGTAGTAGAGGAATCGAGGGTTTGGTAATAAAACGGTACGTGGGCCGATGCAACAACATGTTGTGACGTCAGCATTTTGATGTCGAGATTTATGTGTTGTCTTTATGTTATTGCGGTACTCGGTACCGGGCGGGGACGGCGGCGGCGCGGCTGCGGCGGCCGCGCTCGCGGGTCGTGGGTTCGGGGGGGAAGAGGGAGCGTATCGCGGTATTTATAGAGGCGCCGAGACGCCGGCCTCACACTATCCCACATGTTAATTGGCTACTTGCGCCGCATTTTTTCTGGACGTGACCGTTCACACGACGCCAATGCCATCGTAACGGCCGTGGCGCTTCCGACCGACAAACATTGACACCTATCTAACTGGCCTAGATACGGCCCACGGCAGTTTAAACCAGTAAAGCAAGGACACCGTGGCTTGCACTGTGCATGCATACGCACGTGAAAATAAACCGCGATGACAGGTCAAGATGCTTTTTGTTGAGTCTTGTCAGCGGACCAGCTGTTATGACGTGAATTGATCGCTATCCTTAGTCACGGTTAATAACAGCAATTCGTTCCAGTGCTGTATTAAGTCACACAAGACGAATGTAAAATATCTCACAATTTATCCGTGAATTGGCCAATTGGAAAGGTAATTCAAAATTTTACGGACAATTCATCATAAATTGAGCCTAAATTACAAATCACTTTCTTACACTTATCATGATTCATAGCTGCACTTAAATTTACTGATAGACGTGGTGGCTGTAAAAATCTAATTCTAAAATGAAATGATTTGAGATTTGTCAAGGTGGACGAAAATAGCAAAAATATCCGAGATGTTAACGATGAGTCAATGTTAAAATATAACATCGGAATTGTTTTATTGTTACACGTTGGTCGCATTAAAACTGTTGAGAACGAAATGATACGTGTGAAGTCGGTATTTGCTCGGTAAATGTGTTATGCTGACATTGTTAGGGGTGAAGGGTAACATTTGTCATTCGCTAATGAAAATAGACACGCAGGCGAGGGTGTGAACTATGAACCCTCCTGTTATTTAAATTAAGGTGTAAACTAACGTATATTTGACTAGTTGAGTAATTTGTGTCAATTATAGTTCAGTCACCACGATTAAGTATATGTTTGAATTTTATGTAGACATTAAGAATAAAAGGTCTGTATAACGCTCCAAATGATTGAATTATATAAAATACTGATTGAATTCAGGTTTACTTAAAAACATATTAATTTGGACACTAGTCCAAATTAGTCTTCGTAAATCTCAAACATTACTATGATCACCTAGACACAAAACATTTTATTAAATAAAATAAACAAAACATGATTCACTTTTTCATGTAGTTATCAAACGTAAAAGGTTTATACCGAACTCGTTTCATTGAAGATTGTGTGCTATTGAGTATGATATTATTGTTGTATTAATAGTTTCTATGATTTTCTGTGTGACGGTTTGATTTAAACAAACTTCTAACCTATTTAAAATGGCTCGATTCCAACAAGAACAAAAACAAAAATAAGATTAGTTTCGCTATTGTCTTTGAAGCAAAACTCCCAAGTTACTATTCGTGTCACATGCAAAGAATTTGTTAGGTAATTAGAATAACATTGTGAGCAGTTTTTATTTCTTAGACAATTTTACAGTGCAAGACACATAAAAACGTTAAATTAAACAAGGAAATTTAATCAAAGTATTTTTTTTCTTCTACGAACATTCGTAGTGTACATACACTACTTAAGTAATCCATTCAAGAGTAGGTATTAACAATATGTATTGATGTGTTGCAAATCATTAATATTCATTAAAATAATTATATCATTAAAAATTTATGTATAGAATGTAGCAGAGCTAAAACGAAAAGTAGGCATACAGATTTAGAATATTCTCTGTGCGTAGTTGAGGTTTATACATAGTTTTCTATGCTAAAACTATTTATATTGTACAGGAAAATAATATTACTAAAACTAACTAACTAACTAAACTTCACGCCACTTACCTAGCGGGGTAGACAGAGAGATCGAATAATCGGCTGGGAATCTTGGCAGAAATTATGCTTTGCAGCTTTTTTAACAAGGACAATATTTATCAAATATTTTTAAGGAAAAACATTAAGTACGAGGATAAGTTTACAATTAGATAACTTATGTATGTGTGAGGATAATTTCTAATCGTCCTTGTGTACACACAATAACGTCGATCATAAGTTACAACTTACACAAGCTACAAATACGAAACGATTAGACTGCTTAAACGGAACAGGACAATTTGTGGGAAATATATGACATGTATTGTGTATTAAAATCTGTAAACCGTCATTAGTAATCCAAAAGATCGCTGTGAAATCAATACTAAAGTGGAATTACCCTGACGCATCCCAGAGCTTCAAGAAGAATGGGCATTTCTTGAAAATGAGACCGAGTCAGCGGTTATACGTGTCCCGCGGCCGTTTCCAGATATTTTAGTAAACAGACCGAATATGTAGGTGGCTTTACGACGTACTTCGTCAAGTTATTTAGGTGAACTGTGTCTTGTCTGCTATGATAGTTAATTGCGTTTGCATACGATCAGACATACACGTACAAAATGGTTTATGGTAATACAAATATCTTATCTTGCTTGTTCATCAGTACAAATCCTGTACATTGCCAGGATTTTATCATTAACATACAATAAGGAGTATGCAAAGAAAAACAGTAGGCATCATGAAAATCCGAGTTTATAGCAATCAAAAGATCCATTAAATTTTTACATAAAAATACTTCATCCAGTTCTTGTTTTCAAAATGAGTCACTATTAGAAGTAAAGCCCCGAAACCTGCTAACCTAGTAATTAATATGTTTCTGGGATTCGTAGGAACATAAACACATAAAGCGTATTGCGATAATTAAGCGTAATATTTTAATAACGTTTGAGTAACTGGTAATAAAAATCTATCGCTTGAACTATTTAATCAGAGAATTATTCATAAATCAGTATGTTTTTACGCTATGAAACAACATAGTGTATCGTACCAGATACTTTCTCAGCATGTGCAATGGAAAGCTGCGTCGGCGTCGCCATAGCTGCACGTGGATCGAATGCGCAACCAATCGATGATGTGGTGACGACTCAGCCATATACATATATATACATATATATTATTTTATGATCTACATTATCATGAATAGACTATCATACACGAATGTCATGTCTACAAGCCAATTACAGTTATTGGTAATTTTTTTTATTGTAATTTTAATCCAGTCTTAAAATTCAACAATTGAACCCAATACAAATCGTAATAACAATAGTTTTATTCAAATAACAATGCATAACATTTTTAAATGATACTATTGACCAATAGTCGTTAATTTCCATTGTTTTATATTTATTACACTATCAATGCCCTATATTTTGTTGAAAACAACTCCATTTCACATAAAAGTAAATACATAAAGCAATTCTCTCAGTTTTAAATTTACTTTATTTATTTATTGGAAAACATCGGTCGATCGGTATTTTTGCCGAAGTGGGTGGTTTTCCTGGTTATGATGTGCGTAGAAGCACTTACGCTTTCTCCGCTTTATCTACTTAGCATTCTAAAGCCGTCAGCGTGAATAAATCACGCGGTCCCAGTTGGCGGGAAAACGGAACTGTTGCCAGCTTATAAACGAGCGTGGCAGACAAGCGGCGACATCCATCTAGCACAATATACCCGACGCGCTCCGAGTCGCCTCCGCGGCCGCGCTAACGACTCACGAAACAACTAATTGGCAAATGCATTCTTACAGTATGAGTCTAGTGAGGTGTTTTCCCGAATCGCTGCGAAAAATTGTCGTGGAACCAAGAGCACTTATAGAGGTGCGATAGAGTAGGATATCCTCCTCATTCGAGAAAGTGAACCGTGATGCGGTTAATTCTATTTGTAGCTCCTTTTACATGCATATTAAACGTAATAAAATGAGGTCGGGCATGGAAAGGTCTCTTTATTTTTAAATTTTTTCATCGGATAGTGGTTAAAATAGAGCTTGTCCTCTAGTGAAAATGTCAGACACTAGGCTGTACATAAAGTTGCCATAGTCGTAACTTGTTTCTAGATTGATCAAAATTAAGAATTTCTCAAGATGATTCACAGATTTAAAATTTAATGACTGCACTCTCCAAAACGTGTAGTAGCCAAAATAGGTAGTACATGCCACTTACGATTACAGGTACTGGCCAGCTCGAGAACAATTTGAGATTATTAGTTTAACATTATAATAAGTTTATTGTAGGGTTGCCAATTCTTCTATGTGACTCTGACTATGATGATGGTCACGTTGACACAAACGCAATTTAATTAAAATGATATTGACATTTGCCTTCGTCGACGTTCGTAACGTGTGTTACAATTAAACGAGGTTATATTTAGGTACGTAAGTATTTTGCGTAGGTACCTAAATACCTACTATATTATTGATTACTTAACAGTAAGCAATCAGGTAATACTTTTGTTGCATCTATTCAAGAACTTTATTGTCTGCCGTATTGATTATTACAGTTTCAATAGCAAAGTCATCTTTATTTTTATGACCATACAGAAATCAGCCTGCCTCTTTAAAGAGATACTCGTAAGACGTCTTCGTCTCATAGTAATATATGTCTGTATTGTCCATTGCATTTGAATTAAATTCAATAGACTAGGATCGTGTATAGACAATCCAGTGAGACTGAACGTGATGTTGTATTGTTGCAGTCACAATGGTGGTGGGCGAGGTGAAGCGCACCGCCAACATCATGGACGGGATAGAGAACACCGGCGACGTGCGGTTGCACGACCATCGGCTTAGACTCAAACAAAGGTGAGTTGTAATGTCTGTCTATACATAGATATTTGTCGACTTGGATTTAACATAGGAGACAAGCTGATGAATGTTGTACCGAATTGTCATTTTGCCCTCTAAGTCTTACTGAACAGATGTTGCAGTATCGATTACCCTGCCTACCAAACATTTGATTTGCATTACAATGAAAGTTTGAGTTACAACAGTATGACTATTGCATGGAATATCTGTCATTGCTATTTAAAAATATGTTTTTCCACCATTTTTTAACATGTACGTACGTTGTCAGTATCAAATACATATTATAATTAAGTTAGTACTTTATACCTAAATCTCAATTGTGATGTGTTTCCACATATATGTATGTATTTAAAAATAAGGACGCATGAAGGTTAAATAAGGAGAATTAAGACGTGATTCAATTTTAAGCAAATGCCAGGTCGTAACTTTTGGGTTTTTATGGACGCGTAAAGTTAAGGTTTAAAATAACGTGTTGGGCGCCGCCATATAAGGACACAATTATCATGGCGCCCACCGCGGTGTAAATTTAATGATGTGCAGTTTCTTACTTAAGTAAGATGTTTTATTATATAAATTCCTGTGATAGTTTAAGTCTCGCAACAGTTGAAGGTCACGATGAATTTTATATTAATATCTATTAACATGTTCACATAATGCTATATTATTATTATTTACAATTCTGTATTTACAAGTCCGATATGAAATTTATCTCCGATCTTTGTTAAGTTACTCACATTATTCGATATCAAATCGAATGTACATTGCTTTATGATGAGAAAAAACGTTCAATGTACAGATTCTGATGTTTAAATAATGTAACCAATAATGATTCAGGTTGTCTGGTTCCTGGTGATATGGGACAAAGCATTTCTTAGAAGATTGGTTTTAATATTTCAATGTAGAATGAATAGAGTGCTTCAAAGCGAAGAAACCAGGTCAATCAACTCTTATAAGTATATTTTCTACTAGTTGACTAGCTGCAATTTGAGGAGGTGTACAAGGAAAGTGACGGAAACTGATGTAAATAGCTTTCATTTGTACGTCACTGCGATCTATAGTGTGACCGTGACGTCTATTTTCTAAATGTAGCTTTACAAGTATAACTCACGTTGTCAGTACACCGTCATAAGCCGGTGACCGAGTTTAGGGTGCCGAATCATTCACCTACACGTTGGAGTGAGTGGGCGTAAAGGTTGCCAGTGACGTCACTCCAGCTTGTGTCGTGTATCTTGCATAGGCATTCGTTTAGAAACAAATAAGCTGAGCAGCCTACGTAACCTCTCTCGTTCAACTTGTTTAACGACTTCAGAACTTACATTTTCTGTGTCATGGTAACTTGCCGTACCCATATAAAAGTTATCAAGTAATCGTTTCTAATGGAACTTAATAGTCGTAGTAAAGACATATTTATGGAAACAACGTTGAAAAGTTGTCTCCAACATTGTATTTAATTTCATCCATTTGTAAACTTGTTTATGGATGCATTGGTAGCGTTTCAATGCAAACAATATTTCGTAACTAAAATAGGTCACCTGAAGTTCGGTACGACCTTCCACTGTTAAGTATGATACACTCGACTCGTTGGATACAAAACGAATAAATTTCTAATAAAAGGACAAGGCAAAAGACGTTTTGTGGAGAATGTCTTCGCGCGGCTCGAGGTCGTTTCATTCAATCGCTTCAATAAAACGATATAACTCGAACCCCCCACTGTTACTTCGTACAATGTAACATGCAAAACGCTGAGTTGCGCGTGGGCAACCCATTGCTTTCATAGTGCTATAAGTTATAATCGATTGCAAGTATATTTTTAACCAACTTCTATGTGAACAGGATTTTTCGTGGCTATAAAAACTATCTCATCCGTTATTAGTATATCTAGAAAATATTATGCGTACTTCCTCTTTCACATCTCTATTCCGACTATAATATTATTTATACCCTTTATGTAAAAAACTTAATAAAAAATATACAACCAAGAAAATACTTGTATATTATATTATAAACTAGTGTATTGGTATTATTCTGCAATCGCAGTTATTAGCTAAATTGAAATACGAAGTCAAAATTAAGATCTTATGATAAAGATTACCTATATGTAACGAATATTGATTTATAATAATATTAAAATACGATTAACCTACATAAGAATGTTATATAAACAATTTCAAACTGTCTACTTTGTAAATGTCGTAGAGCTATTTACGACCCTAATGTAAACTTTGACAATAAATTGAGAACAATTTTTCCTTTTATTATCATTCTACCTTTACGGATTTCTGATTTATAGTATTGCGTGAAATTGTAAGCGTTGGTAGCTCAATGGTAAGGTCACGCGCCTCAAAACCGAGGGTTTCAAGTTAAAACCCGAGCACATACCTATGAATTCTATGTATTACTAGACTCGCTAAATCCTGGATCATGGTCTATGCGGACCCCGTCTAAGCACGAGACATAACGCTAGGAAGATGATGAGTATTGCGTGAAATCAAATTATTGTTGTAATAGACATAAAAATGGATTGTAAATGTAATAGAGAATCTGATTTTTAACTTGCGAAATATTTGTAAAAAAGCTTATGTATAAATAATAAATGTTATAAAGGTTTCAGTGGTGAACTTAATATGTATAACAAATCGACGAATTTTTTATTTACAGTGATTAATATAATTTATTGATCTTTTATTCTCTATTGAAATTGGGAGATATTTGTATGGCGGCTCAGCCAGTTAGTAAAATAATAGTTGTTGGGGGTTGATCTATTGTATTGTTTGGTGTTAATAAAACTCTGCTTTAGGAGTAACTGAATTTATTAAGATAGCCATGTACCGTATTAGCGTATTCTATCGTTCTATGGTTAAATTTGAATTTTGAATTTAGTCTATTCATTTATTTTTACACTAATGAGTTTCTATTGCCAAAAAGTTATTATCAATAAAGGGGTTGGTTACCTAACAATAGTCGTGTTATATCGCTTGAAATGTTACACTTTTCGGGCTCAGCCCCAATTCGCCGGATCTGGGCTATACCGTGCGATAAGGAACTTCGCTCCATTAAAACGCTATTGCCTGTGCCTTGCCGGTATTGTCGTGCGTGGCCGTTGCCGTGACGCATCCATTTGCATTACCAATTAGACGCCAGGCGCTAATCGGGTCCGCAAATTGAGCCGTGTGCCCACAATCACAACGGCCATTAGCTTAATAAGCAGTTTTCCCGTGTTTTATTATCAGACATTCATCTGTAGACGTTTTTTTTTCAAGTAGATAATTAACGGTCTATTCTGTAGTTGATTTATCTCTTATTTGTAACGATTGTTAGAGAATTATGAGAAATAACTTGGCAAATTAAGAACTTAATTAAAAAAAGAATTGGCATATAATCTCAGGAAATGTGATACTTCCCAGCTGGCGGTTGAGGGTTGAAATAGTCACATTATAACTATGTCCGGAAATTAATATTCACAAAACGATTCAATTCTTTAGCTATAATGTACTTTTGTAGTGGTCTATAGAAAATCATTTAACAAAATCGGGTGGGAAATTATGTATATGTTGTAGCTAAATTACTAGGTACTCAGAAATTATCAACTCTACTTTAATCCCCTGCACATTTTGTATCGCATATTCTGTCACACTGTATACTGACTGACCTTAAAATTTAGAGCATAGAGCAATAAATGCCCGCACTGAAACATGCAATCAATAAAATCAGCACATTAATAGACTAAAAACAAAAAAGATTACTCGTAAACAATTAATCTTAGGTCTTTCGGTTTTTATTCATACAAATTCCTAGCAAGTCGATTAATATAGTACAGTACGATAATGAATGAAGCGTAGTATTCATACGAGAATTTTCACAGTTCTATGTAACGATCAGGAATACTTTGTCTAAATATTTAATAGGGACTTATTCTACTAGTCCTACTAATATTATAAATGTGAAAGTTTGTTTGGATGTTTGTTACTCTTTCACGCAAAAACTACTGAATGGGTTTTAATTAAACTTTAGAATAATGTAGCTTATACACCCAAATAACATATGGACTATGTTTTATCGACTTACCGCGCAAAGCCTCGGGCAGAAGCTAGTAACTCATAGACTAGACAAACAACATCCAACGTTTCACACATTTATATTCATTGGAACTACCAAAACGTCTTCATTACTAAATAAAGTATCTTAGAATAAAGAGTAATTCTGTAAAACTTGCTACAGGTTCGACATAGTCAGAAAACTGGGCCAAGGCACGTACGGTAAAGTCCAGCTGGGCATAAACAAGAAGACCGGCCAAGAGGTGGCCATCAAGACGATCAAGAAGTGTAAGATCGAGTCAGAGGCTGACCTGGTCCGCATCCGGAGGGAGGTGCAGATCATGTCTTCTGTGAGGCATCCTAACATTGTACATATTTATGAAGGTGAGGTTACTTATATGAGTTTTTTTTATGTTTCCAAATCCTTTATATACGTAGCCTTTGCTCGTGGTAAGAAAAAGGAACATGTAGTCATCTCCCGACTCCGTCTATATCTATACCATGCATCTCATATAAAACCATTTGTTGTCAATGGATTCCAGTTCAACCTGTATATGATATTATGCAATAACACCAGTTTCGTTTCTAAATCATTGGAAAATTTCGTACCAGAAACCGTGTGATCCGTGTTCTATTTTGTCGCGAGTGGCATTGCACAACATTTATCGAGGAATGTCTAAAATAATATCGGCTATCCCAGCGCCTACCGCAGCACACTTCCAATTCTAACTGGATTATATCAACATACCAAAGTACAATATTTATGTTACTTGGTTGGGTAACGTACCCGAGATTACGGAGTTTAACAATGTTGCCCGCAATGACGCTCCCTTGGTAATTGATTTGTTTGTACCGCACCGTTGCGTTATATGCGTAGCAAGATTTAGTACTTGCACACGAGGTACTCGCGAGCGACATGCTGAAATGATTGCAATGAGCTGCCGATGAAATTTTGTCTCACATTGTATAGGCAGTCATTTGTCTGGTGGATTCTCTTATCGATGAAAACTTCGACTTGTTTGTAATAATGGCTTGCGGACGCTTTCCTGATTAAAAATCTTACGCTGTTAACTTCTCAAAGTGTGTTTTAATGTTTTTATACGTTGAGCGATACAGTTTATGATCAACAAAGGATTTCCTTTTTTAATTATAAATCGACTGTGAATCTATGACCATCTAGTTGATACTGGCGCGAATTCATACCTACATCACCTTGTGTGGATGGCCAATCAATCTTCGTGATTGCGGCGTGGTAAAAAAAAATAACGTTGATCCAAACATAAACTTCTGCATACAGTCTAGGAGATCTAAGATCCTACGACCGCAACATAGAACGGAATAGGTATTGCTCGAAATGAAAATTATCATTACGGTAATGGCACATTATTTTTTTTACTATTAAAGGTTAATTGAAAAGATAAACTGATTAAAATATGGCCATAAATCAGAATTCTTTACCCACTGGGTATCAACACCAATTAAATTAGTGTGCCCTTGGTAATTCTATCTTCACAGTATATCGTTATTGCGATCATAATTTGTGTAATTTCCTTAAAGCTTTTTGTTTTGATTACAATCTTTATATATGTTTTTGCAGTATTTGAAAACAGTGAAAAAATGATACTCGTGATGGAATACTGTTCCGGTGGAGAACTCTATGATTACCTTAGTCAGAAAAAAGTATTGCAAGAAGATGAGGCTAGAAGGTCAGTCAAAGTATTATTTTCCATTTAATAATTTCGATCTAAGTAGATACACTGATGTTCAATTATTTAAATAATGATTTCATTTTGTAGCTTTTTACATAAGTTTCGTTTTAATTACACGTATAGCTAACGTAATGAACATTTACAGGTTATTTCGTCAAATCGCCACTGCTGTGTATTATTGCCATATTCACAAAATTTGCCATAGAGATTTAAAGTTGGAGAATGTTTTGCTTGATCACACTGGTAGTGCCAAGGTACTGTATGTTATTATTAATATAATTATACTTTGTTCATTTAAAATATCGTCTTGAAGATTTTCAGTGAATGTATCTTCTTGCACCTGTTTTATATCGACTTATTGCAGATTGCGGACTTTGGTTTGTCAAATGTGTTCAAAGAGACGTCGCTACTATCCACCTTCTGCGGATCACCGCTATACGCGTCGCCAGAAATAGTTAAAGGAACGCCATACATTGGCCCAGAGGTATGTTACCTACGTAATATTAATGCTTAACTTTCTTACCGAAACATCATTACAATTTTTTATGACCATGAGTAGGTACATTTATTTTTACAACATTGTATTTTTTTACATTAAATTTTATTGATATAATAGCTTTCATTCTAGCTAAACATTTTGTGATCTTAAAGAAATTGAGGGGGTTGAGACGCTTTTCTGTTTTCATTTGGTGTAGCCAACTAAGGCCTAGTTATACGGAGTACAAATGTGAACTACAATCTATAGTAAAAGTGACGTTCCATTAATCAGGTGGACTGCTGGTCGCTAGGCGTGCTGCTATACACTCTAGTCTACGGAGCCATGCCGTTCGACGGCTCCAACTTCAAGCGCCTCGTGCGCCAGATCAGCAACGGCGACTACTACGAGCCCAAAAACCCATCCAGTAAGTTACTATTGCAGTTTACTATGGCACGTCAGCCATGTGGGGGCCAAACACCCGAGAGTTTCGTAGCCTAATCGCCGTAGCAAGGATGATGATGATGATGATGATTATAGTTTAGGTAATTAGCATATTTTTTTCCATACTTAAGAAATTATTTGTGAGTGAGCTATATTTTATCCACATGTTCCCATGGGAACGGGAGTTATGCGGGTAAAACCGCGAGGCGCTGCTGAACCTTATTAATAGTATGAATATTTCTTCATATATCTATGTTATTAGTTTAGGCCTTATCGTATATTATCTATCTCGATAATAAATATTTTTGCATTAATAGGAATGCAAAAAATGACATTTTCTCTGTCTCTCGTTAAATTGTGCCATAGTTTATGTGTGCGATAGTAAACGGTTAGATTGTTAATCAGTCTATTCTAAAAGTTTGACTAGTTACATATTAACAAAATCTTTATACAAAATGTATATTGCTAAAACAATGGGATTCAAACTTCAAGGAGATTCAACTTCCTCAACTTAATATTATAGGCCAGTATTATCAAATGTTTAAATGTGGTTGGTAACGGAAGGAAAATGTACATGGAATCAGCCACCGTACATAATGCAGATTTATCAAAGGATACGCTGTAATAACAACAAAATATTTATTGCAAATTGTGTTGATTCGCCCCACAGCCTGCGGCGCGAAGGTAGAAGGAAAACAAAACAGACATTATTACAGCTGAGATACTGAGCTAAAACAATCTAACTATTATATGTTGTATATTATAAATAGCTTTATATATTGTTATTTATGTTAATGTATACACGAAGTTAATACTCTGAAGTATAAACGTATAATGTAAGCAGTGCAGTGTATAGCAATGCTCCGCGTTCTCACCCGCGTAGATCCCCTTCCCGTAAAAATACTGAGATATAGTATGCCTATGTTATTAACTGATAATGTAGCTTTTCACTGCTTAACTGGATTAGGTACCTATGAAAGCGTTACAAATAAACAAACACGTTCGCATTTATAATATTAGTTAAAATTTCTCACATACATCACATCAGGCCCGTAATCACAGAAGGGCTAGCAGAGTCAATGGAACACCAAGCCCCTTTAACCACATTAAGCCAAAATAAAACTGGGGTGCTTTAGATGGAAAATTGTGAACAAGTGGTGACAAGTGGCTAGTTAGTCGCCTACACAATCACACTCCTAAAACCCGACACACCATTCGATTAATGGTGTGTCGGGTTTTGCTATATAAAAATACAATGCTAGGCGAGAACCACAGTTGGCACATTCTTTTTAAGTCCCAGACCAACATGGGACAAGATTTCTTCATTATTTTTTTTTCCTGCATTTGCTACATCCTATTGTCTTGTAAGTAAGTACATCGGATATGTTTGTTACAGCGGCTTCGCCTCTAATACGGGACATGCTCACGGTGGACCCGCTGAAACGCGCCGACATCGCCTACATATGCGACCACTCGTAAGTACACCACGTTACATATGCGTTGCACGGTGTACGTGCATGCATGCGTGTGCCGGCACCACACTTCGTTGCGCGCTGTTCGTTATGTGGCTTAGTCGGCCGCATGCAGCGGAGGGTTAGCTCGTCCATATTGTGCCCTATTCGCACGGCTTTAGCTCATAAGCGAGATGAGATATTAGCGGATCCGTACTATCCTATCGTTTATTGGTCTATACAGCATTTCTAAGGATTACAAAAAAGCTTAGTAAAAAGTAAATAATAATCTTTGAGTAACTTTTTATTTATGCAATACATAATTTTAGTAGAAATATGTTGACATAATTTTCAACACATCCATCGCCGATGCTGTCGACATATCTGTTAGGTGCAAATAAAACATACTTGTTTTACATAATATCTATAGTAATAGCGTGCAACTAAGTGTGGTGCCGGCATAACAACTAAATGGTTAATTCCTGATTAAGAATAATAGGTGCTCTCGTAGTATGGACGTAGATTTTTCCGTGTAATAAGTTGTGAATCCTCGAATTATTTTGGTATGAGATGCGATTGTATATTTCCGTAAATTTCGGTATAAAATATATTGGCGCATTGAATAGTATTTTGACCCGTTAGTACACTATTAAGTTTTTTGTCAATAAATATCGGTGATCCTAGGTAATCTGAGATCTGGGGGGCCTCTCGATATCGGAGCTCTGAGTACGTGCCAAGTGGGAAAGAGGGGTTTGATGCTGCAAATATCCATAGTGTATGGTTACATCAGACAAACCATATACCTAATCGTCACCTTTAATGGTATAAACACAAAGTCACACAAGTACAACAAATTAGCAAAGTCGCGTGTTCGTAGATGGGTGAACTCCGGGTGCGAGACGTCGTGCCTGGAGGTGGCCGAGGTGCTGGCGGCGGAGACGCCGGTGCGGCTCGACCTGCTGCTGTCGCTGGCGCCCGCCGCGCCCTCCAACTCCAACTCCGTCATGGTGCCGCCAGAGGTGAGCCGGGTTTGTCAAGAGTATAGTTTGTGGTTGTCAACCTGCCTTCGGGATATTGTATGAAAAGGATCATAAATGTTAAAGAAGCAAGTGAGGTGTGTAAGGATCGTGCTGTTTGGCAATCGGTTCTCTCTGCCTACCCCGCTAGGGAAGTAGCGAGTAGTTAGTTTTAGTTCTAGCTATACTCCAAAAACAACGTGCCGTACAAAACCACGGCACGTTATCTATTCCAAAGCTTATAAACCACTAACTAAAACGCTTTTGAGGAGTAAGCTATCTGAAAAACAACTACGTTCTATAAAGACAATATAAGAAAAAACTGTATGGCGTCTACAAATCGACGTTGTTTTAAACCGACTTTAAAAAAAAGGAGGAGGTTCTCAATTCGACTGAATTTTTTATTCCATCTGCACTTCCGAGTTGTGATGTCAAATCGACAAACCCCAAAATGTAAACGTTTGGTCAGTTATAGAATGAAGGTACTAATTAAGAGTAATTTAGATTTAATAACGAGCTCCTGGTGCCTTTTTAACTGGCACCTATCCTAACCTTACATAAAAACTGGTGAAATATTTACAGCAAGCTGAATTAGGTCCGGAAGAGAGCTGCACAGACCTCACAAGCTCCACCTCAATGGCGGTCGAGCCGAGCAACTCGGCCGAGAAAAGGATCTTGGAGTTGGTTGCAGGTACTATAAGAGCGTATTATATTATAATCACGATGAATAAAATGTTAGTAATGGCGTCTTTAAAATATTATATCAAATTACTAGCTTTGTATGCACGTTAAAAATATCAAGAGAACAGTAGCCATAAGCCGTATTCACTGAAGGAAAGAAAAGAAAGTTTAGAAATTCTTATGTAAGGAACTGCTAGACCATTTCCGCTACCCATTCTGGTAAAATGGGGTATTTAGGACCCTTTTTGTAAGGCGGGGAAAAGATTTATGCTTCTTGGGATTTTTATAAAAGGTGTATAATGTATAAAATAACGTTTTATATGATATCATAACAGAGGGGGGCGAGGACGCGATAAAACCGTCGCCGACGCGCACCATAGTCTCGGCGACGGACAACAAGCGCAAGCTGGAGCTGGCCATGTCAGCCAGCGGCCTGCAGCGGAAGAAGGAGCGCGTCGCCAGGTGACCTAACATAGAATACTCACTATGAACATTTAAATACCGTGCAAGCTAATCTGTATCTTATATTTAAGTATGGGAGCTTTCATTGAATACTAGAATACAAGTGATTTTTGATTGACTTTTTGCACATTTATTTCTATCAAGCAGATGTGTGATTATATATTAGTTAAGAGCAATAATATGAATGTGTTTATATATTCAAAGTGATATCGCTGATTTTGGTACTGCATTCACATCTGTATTATCGATTTAAATAATTATTCCAAAATCGACTACTTAATTTCTTAACTCTCCTTATTTTCTTTAACTTTAAAATTTTCTCTTAGCTGTGCAAGTATCGC